>PDHQ01000291.1:0-42396 GCA_003339415.1 Ophiocordyceps camponoti-saundersi (nom. inval.)
AGAAATTAAGCTTAAAGAATTAATTCTTAAAAGAAAGAAAAAGAAGAAGAAAACCCTTCTAATTATTATAATTAAAAGAAAGAATACTTTATTATAATAAGGATTCTAAATCTACTAATACTAATCTACTTTAAGTAAGTAAAAAAAAATTATCTAGATTAAATAAACCTTAGTTATTATAAGAGCCCCGTATAACTTTATAACCGACTAAAAAACTCTTAATTATTAATATTAAATTAATAACTTAAGTCGAAAGTTAAAAAGGAAACGACGTAAGAAAGATATTAAAAAGTTAACTTATAAAAACGGAAAATCGACTTAAGAATAATAAGGAAGAAAACCTTATTATTCAGGATTAAGAAAGCTATTTCTTTAGAAAAAGAAATAGTAAAATTAACTTTAACTAATTAAGTAATAGAAAAAAAAACTTAATAGTTAACGAAAAGTAAAAAGAAACCTTTATAAGAAAAAAAGCTAATAACGCTATATAAATTCGACTTAGATATATTATAAAGAAAAGAATATTTATTAAATATCTTATATATATTACGAATTATATATCGAGAAGAAGATTAATAAAAGAACCGGATCTTAAGAAATAAATATATCGATAAGAATATTTATATAAAAGAAATCTTATTATAGCTATAAATCTTTTAAAGAACTTAAGGATTTTACCGGAAGAAAAGCTTTAAAAATAGGAATTTTTAACGAAAAGAATTAAAGTAACGCCTTTTTATCGAAGAACGAAAAGAAGAAATTTAGCTTAAAGAAAATTATACGAATAACTAGAAATAAGGAAAAAGAACCTTATTATTATTCAAAGTACGAAGACCTAAAGAAAATTAACTACTTTAGAAAAAAGAGTAAGGAAATTACTACTTTAAGAGATAAAAGGGAACGGTAATTTATAAAAAAAAAGAACCTTATAAAAATATAAAGAAAAATTCGAAACTAAAGCTTTATAGAAAGCTTTATTAACTTATAATATAAATTCTTAAGAAGAAGAAACTTTATATATTAAGGAAATAATTTAAGAATAAATTTTAGGAACTTTATTTTTATACGAAAAGGAAAAAACTTAAGACTTTAAGAATAAAATTACCGAAATAAAAAGAAGTTTAAAAAAACGCCCTTTAATATACCTTCTTAACTATATTAATAGCTATTTTTAATATTAGTTAAAAGTGATAAAATTTAGCTACTTATATAAAAAAAGTAAGCTATAGAAATCTTTAATTACCGAAAAAGGAAATAACGAAATAAAGAATCGGAAATAAAAATAAAGTTAAAAGATAATCTTTATAATATTAAAAGAATACTAAAACTAAATTAAGGATATATTATATACTAAATTAAAGAAATACTATATTAAATTTAGGATATAATATATAAAACTTTAAAAAAAATAAATCGAAATTAAGAAGAAAGTTAAAAATAACCTTAACCTAACGAATTTAAAGAAAACCGGATTCGAATTACTTTACCGAAACGAATAACTATATATCGGTAAAAGAAAGTTAAGTTTTTTTACTATTCTTAATTATAAGTTAAGGAAGTAAATTAAAAAAGATTTAAATCTTTAAGAAAAATTATTATAATAAAAAAACTTAAGTTTAAAGAAATAAACCGAACCTTATATAAAAAATTCTATTTATACTTAAAGCTTAAGGTATAAATATTAGCTTTATAATAAGTATTAGTAAAATAAAGTTTTAATCACGCTATCTTAAACGAAAATTAAGAAAGAATATTATATACGCTTTATCGAAAGGATTTTATAACTAAGAAATTAAATCGTAAGCTATATAATTACTTAATAAAAAAGAAAGAAAATTTCTTAAGAAATTTAAACTATCCTTAACTAAGAAAACCTTAGTTATAAGGTATAAAGTTTAACTTACTTTAAGAAATAAAAAAGGAAAAAGAAAAAGACCTTCTTAATCTAAGATTAAGTTAATAGTAAAATAAAAAACTATTAATCTTACTTAAAAAGAAAAGAGTAATAAGCTTTAAAAAGTATATTTAAGCTATTACTAAATACTTTAAAAACTCTATTTACTTATTAAATTAAATTACCTTTAAGGAAAATAGCGGTATCTCTATACGCTATTATTTTCTTATAAAAAAGAGTTTTATAATAAGCTATTTTAAAAAAAAAAAAATACTTACTATAAGAATAAATTCTTACTTATAGAATAAGTTATTATTTTTAAGAAAAAGAGATAAAAGGTAAAGAAAAGCTATTCTTACCTTAAAAGAGAAAAGAAAATATCCCTTTAAAAAAAAAAATTTTTAAGAAAACCAAGGATACTTAGCTTATAAAAATAATTTAGCTATTTTACTTAAAGCTATAAGCTTTAGTAGAATAATAAAGCTTTATTATTAAGAAAAAAAAAATAGAAAGCTAAAGTTTTAAAGGTTTAAAACTATAGAAAGGGGAAGAAGCGAATAATATAGAAAAACTTTAGAAAGGGGAAAGAAAACTATACTATATCTTACCTTTTTAAAAGTTTAAAAAGAAAAGGAAGCTATATTATTTCTTTAAAAAAGAAAATTTTATAAAGAAAATTACTTTTAAAGCTATAAAAAGTAATTAACTATATAAGTACTTATACCCTATATTATTCTTAGTTTTTACTTAAAGTTTTAAAAGTTTAAAACTATAAAAAGGGGAACGTGTAATAAACCGGCTATAAGTACTTATATACTTATTTAATTACTAAGTAAACTACTTAGTAAAATCTATAATAAAAGATTATATAAGCGGATAATATTACTTATATTAGTAAGCTACTTAAATAAGGTATAAAATACTAATATTTAAATATTTAAATATTTTATATATATACTTAATAAAGGTATTTCGATTACCTAAGCGGATTTCCTATTTAGGAAATCTTATACGATATATACTTAGTAATACCTTAGTATCTTATAAGTACTAAGTACTTATATTATTAAGCTTTAAAGCGTATAAAGAAATATTAAGACTTTAAAGCTACTTCTCTTAATACTTAATAAAATATATAGCTTTAATAAGCTTAGCCGAGCTTAGCTAAGACTAGCCGGACTACCTTATACCTAATTAGACTTACTAGAGATATCGGAGATAAGCGGACTTAATAATAAGCGTAGTAATCGGGAAGTTATATAGCGATTAAAAGAAAGATAAGCTTTTAAGCTTCTATTCGCTATAAAAAAGCGGGGTAAAAGCGGGGTAAAAGCGGGGTAGATAAGAATATAGAATCTTACTCGCTAAGAGAAGCGGGGTAAAAGTAAGTTTTAGTTTCTAGAAGTTTCTACTAGCTTCTATAGAATTAATAAGCGAAGGAAGGAAAAGGTCTATATAAGGAGGCTTTCCCTCCCTCTCTTTCCTTTCCTTTTCCTCTTCCTTCCTTAAGCTTTTAATTCTAGAAAAGGTTTTAAGTCTTAAGAAACGTCTTACCTTAATTTTTAGAATTAGTAATTAATAATTATCTTTTTATTTATATTATTTAATCTTTCCTTTATTAGTAAGCGTAAGAAGTAATATTTTTAATATTTCTTATTTCTTATTAATAATAAAAGCTTCTTATCGCCTTAAAAGAGTCTAAAGCGAAAATACCCTTCTTACTAACCTTAGTACTAACCTCGTATAATAAGGCTTAGCTAGAATTAAGGGCTCTATTTAGTAGTAAGGTTAGGAGGAAGGAAATCGAACTTTTTATTTTTTTATTACTTATTTACTTATCTTATCTTAGATAAGAAGATAAGAGATAGAAAAGGTAGGGTCCGTAACAAGTAGTACTTTAAATAATATACTTAAGGTATTTATATCGCCTTTATTTATTAACTTAAAGCTACTTATAATTTTTCCGTTATTACTTAGAAATAATCTCCGAATAGAAAAGATTACGAGAAGCTTAATAAAAAGCTACGATAATAATAAAAATATTAAAACTAAGAATTATAATATATCCTTATACCGCTAAATAATATAAAGCTTTATATTTTTACTAATAGTTTTTTTACGAATAATTTTAACTTATCCTTATAAATTAGATATATTATTATATTTAGATAAAAAACTAGCGATAAAGATAAGTTTATACTTTTTAGGTATATTATTTATTAAAGCTTAATAAAATATAAAAAGGTAATATAATCTATATTAGCGTTTAAAATATATAAGATATTAGCTAGCTTTAATATTAGTATCTTTATTAGCTTAATATTAATAAGAATTCAGTCCGAACTTAAATTAAGCGTAATTTAAATTATTATTTATATTAACTTATACTTACTATATAAATATTTAATAAAGCTTAGGATTATAAAAGAAAAAAGGTTAATAATTAATATTATATTAATAAGAAAGTCTTATAAGAATTAAGAAATTAAGGAAATTAAATAGATAAATAGTTTAAATAACCTTATAAACGCTATAATTAAGGATAATCCGAATAAAGCGCTAGAACGCTTAATTAATATTAATACCCTTAATATTTAAGTTTAAAGCTTTATAACTTAAAAGAAGAAACGCCTAAACTTAGTATAAGCTAAAAAATCGCCTTTTCCTAAAAAAGAAAAAGTTACTAATATTAGACTTATATAAAAATAACTAAAATATATATAAATATAGAATAAAATCTATATATACTTAGGATAAGGGGAAAAGGGGTATATTATATAGGATATATTAAAGGGATTTAGGTAATAAGAAATAAGGTAAATTTCGATTATATTTTTATTATAGTATTTTAGATAAGAGCTTTAATAGACTCCTAATCGATATTAAATTAGTTTTAGGAAAAGATTAGATTATACTTAATTTAATATCGAGTATAGAAGAAAAGAGTATATATAAGGATATTTTATATATAAGTAAACATAGAATTCCCTTTATTTTAGAGAAAATATAAACGAATATTATAAATTAGAAGAATTATACTTTTAGTATTAGTAATCGCTATTAACTCCTATATACGTATTACGAAAGCTAACTAATATTTACTTTTTATATATAAAGCGGTAAAATATTTATTATATTATAGCTTTATTATATAATATTTAATAATATATTTAAGTTAATAATATTTAAAATATTATTAAGGTTAGATTTTTAATATATATAGTTTAATATTAAAAATCTTTACTTATATTATTAAGCTTTTATTATAAATTTAGTTTATATCCGCTATATTATTAATAATAATTACTAAGGAATTTTATTAAGTTTTAAAATAATATTTTTTATATATAATTATATTATTAAAATTTTATTTAATAACTTAATCTCCTTTTAAAAAGCTTCCTTATTACCTTATTATAAAGCTTATATTAGTATTTTTTTTATAATAAAAGTATAACTTTTATTAGTTAAGCGTACCTTTTCTTTAAAAATTATATAAAGCTACCTTAAATTAAACTAAAGCTTATAAATAATATCTTAAAATATTATTATACTATTACTACTAAATAATTTCCTTATTATAAAAGCTTAGCTTTACTTATAAAATTTATAATTAATATTTATTATAATTACCTTAAAGCTTTAAATTTAAAGTAAAATAGCTATAAAATTAAACTAAATTATAAGCTATTGCTTATATCGGTTAAAAACTTATTTTTTAATAATCTTTTTTAGCGCTTTAGCTATAATTATAGCTTATATTAAAAAAGTTCCGCTTTTTTAAAAGCTATAAAAAAAGAGGAAATTATAGCTATAATAGCTAAGAAGATATTACTAATTAATAAAATTAAAGTAAGGGGGGTACCTCCCCGGACCCTCTTAGACTTTACTACTTATTTAATAATTACTTATATAAAAAGAAAAGCGTTTTCTAAAATAATCTTATTAATATATACTTTAGCTTTTAATAAAATAATAAGTATAGTAAACTTTAAAGTTTAAGATTACTATAATTTAAAGTAAAGCTATATTTTAAGTAAAAAATTTTTATAGTTATAATTAATTTATATAATATTACCCTCCCCCTTAAAGTTACTTTAAGCGCAGCTAGCTATCGCTATAAAGTAATAAAGGGAGCGGAGTCTGCTTATAATATAAAAATAAGAAGATTATTTCCGCGTTACTATAAGCGCGGAGTTCGTAAAATATATAAAAATTAAATAAGTTATTATTAAGCGGCCTAGCGCTAAGCTTATTTCTTTTCTTATTATAATATATATAAAAGCTATTAATAGCTTTATTATATAATATAATATTAAAAGAATATATAATTATATAATAAAATAAAGTTAAAATGAAAATATAAATATAATTTTTTTAAAAATAATAAAAAGAAAAAATTATAATAATAATAATATACGCTTAAAATTACTTATACTTTACTTTAAACTAATAATAAATAATTACCGTTATTATAATTACGCGCGCGCTCTTATAACTAATAATATATTTTATTTATATATAACCTTTTTTTTATTTTATTATAATATATTTATAATAACTTATAACTATCTTATTTTAATATTTAGTTATTTAAAATAAGGAGATAATTATAATAAAGTTATAAAATAATTAAATATAAAAAATAATTTTAAAGTTATATAAATATTATAAAGCTATTATAATTTAATATTAAAATTATTTAGAAGATATATAATATATTTCTAATTATAATAAAATAATTAGATATAAAAGGTAAGTTTTTAAACTATACTAAAGTTTTAAATAAAACCTTAGAAGCTATAGTTTATATTACGAGAAGTTTACCCCTAAGTTATAATCTCCTTATATATAGTTTATAATAATTTCTAATATTATAATTTAGTAAGAATTAGCTTTACTTTTAATATAACTCTTAAAGTAAACTTTTATAATTTATATTTATATACTCTTCTTCCTCCTTTCTAACCTAATTATTACTATCTCTCTTTTTTAGTATATCTTATATAAGCTTCCCTTATATATAGCTTTAAGGGGAGCGGAACTTTTTTAATATAAGCTATAATTATAGCTAAAATACTAAAGAAAATTATTAAAAAGTGAATTCTTAAGCAATATAAGTAATAACTTATAATTTACTTTAATTTTATTACTATCTTTATTTAAATTTAAGGCCTTAAAGTAATTATAATAAATATTAGTTATAAACTTTATAAATAAAGCTAAGCTTTTATAATAAGGAAATTACTTAGCAATTATAAGGGATTAGTTTATAACTAATTATAGCTAGATAAGGGGGATTATAGTAGATATATTTAGGTCTTCCTAATAGCGCTTAGTTATCGCGCGGGGTATATAGCTAGCTTAGGAAAGGGGCTTCTCTCCCTTCTCCTTCCTCTTTTCGATAGCTTTAATTATAACTTTACTTTAGCTTATTTCTATAATCGCCTTAGTAAAACCTTTATATTAATTAAAGCTCCTCTTACTACTAACCGAATATAAAAGTAAAATCTTAGTATAGAACGCTATTAAATTCTACTTATACTAAAGCCGCTCTTAGCTTATTCTAGCTTAAACTTTTAGCTAGCCGCTATATATACTAAATTTATAATCGACGGAGCTATAATTAAGGAGCCTAAGTCCTAGTTCTACTATATTTTTTCTTATCTCGGCACCTTTTAGTAAATATTCTTTCTATATATTACTATAACTATAGATTTTTCTTACTAGCTTAAAGCCTTTTTAGCGTACATCTCTAAGCTTCTCGGGGAAAGTTATAAAAAGCGCCGAGTAAGTTTTTCCTTAATTAGGATATATTAAGAGCTATTAAAGCCCCTCGGAGAATACGTTATAAGGTAGAAATATATCTTCTTCGAGGCTAGACTATTAAACTAGTCCGATTATACTAAGATTATTTTACTCTTATCTAAGCTATATAAGAAGCTATAAAAGCGCTTAGATTATAAGAACTAGCTTATAATATACGCGGCTTTCGCTAGCTTTCTTTAAAGCTTTAATAAAATATTTAGTTCTAGGAATATTCCTAACGCGCTAATTAATTTACCGCCCCCTTTTTTTACTAACCTAATAAATATCGCGTTTATATAATCTTATTTTAATATTACTAAGCGCTAATATTACTATTAGTATAACTAAATTAGTTATTTTAAGTATAATTATCCGAAGCTTTATAAATAAATAGGGATATTAAGGTTAGGGCTTTTTATAAGCAGAGTAAGGTAATTAGTAATAGATTTAAAATATTTTAATTAAGGGGATAATAAGTAAGAAGGGATAAGTATACGCTAAATATTATAGCTTAGGTAATTTCTAGCTTTATTATATTACCTTATATAAAGATAGTCCGCGCGCGGCTTAGGCGTGTAAATTTATTAGTAAATATATACTATAGTTATATTACGCCCTAGCTTATAAACTAGCGCTAGCGGTATATAGCGATAAATATATAGCTAGCTTTACTATTTACTATAATTAGAATATCCTTTAAGCTTCTCGTAACTAATACGGTATTATCTAATCTTATACGCTAGCTATATAGGTAAGTTTTTACTATTAATATATAAGTTTATTAATTCTTACCTTAAGTAATACTACGATTCTAAGCTTATTAGAATCTTCCTTATAAAAATTAAGGTTTAATTCCCTAAGCTATAAGGAAGCTTTTCCGCCCTCTTATCCTTATCTTTACGGAGGCTATTAGGCTATCGGCTAGGGATTATATAAAGCGTCTCGCTAGCGTAGTAATACGTAACTTTTCTATCCTACGCTCTTACCTCCTTAGCTAGCTTAAGGAGGGGGCTATATAAGGGATTAGTTTATAACTAATTATAGCTAGATAGGGGGGATTATAGCGGATATATTTAGGTTTTCCCGATAGCGCTTAGTTATCGCGCGGGGTATATAGCTAGCTTAGGAAGGGGGCTTCTCTCCCTTCTCCTTCCTCTCTTCGATAGCTTTAATTATAACTTTACTTTAGCTTACTTTTATAGTCGCTTTAGTAAAACCTTTATAGCGATAATATTATAATAATATTTTAAAATAGTATTTATAAGCTTTAGTTTAATTTAAAATAGCTTTATATTGCTTTTAAAGAAAAAATACGCTTAATTAATAAAAGTTATATTTTTATTATAAAAAAATTACTAGCGCGGGCCTTATAATAAAATAATAAGGAAGCTTTTTAAAAAAAGATTAAATTTTAAATAAAGTTTTTATAATAGAATTATATATAAAAAATATTATTTAAAAATTTAATAAAGTTCCCTTTTAATTATTATTAATAATATAATAAATATAAACTAAATTTATAGTAAAAATATAATAATATAAGCGGAGATTTTTAACGCTAAATTATATATATTAAGAATCTAATTTTAATAATATTTTAAATATTACTAGCTTAAGTATATTACTAAATATTATATAATAAAGCTATAATATAATAAATATATCTATTAGACTTATATAAAAATAACTAAAATATATATAAGTATAGAATAAAATCTATATATACTTAGGATAGGGGGAAAAGGGGTATATTACGTAGAACGTATTAGAGGAACTTAGGTAATAAGAAGTAAAGTAAGTTTCGATTATATTTTTATTATAATATTTTAGATAAGAGCTTTAATAAACTCCTAGTTAATATCGGATTAGTTTTAGGAAAAGATTAGATTATACTTAATCTAATATTAAGTATAAAAAAAGAGAGTATACGTAAGGATATTTTATATATAAGTAAACGTAAAATTCCTTTTATTTTAGAGAAAATATAAATAAATATTATAAATTAGAAGAATTATACTTTTAATATTAGTAATCGCTATTAACTCCTATATATATATTATAAAAGCTAACTAATACTAATTAATAGTTAAAATTTAGTTAATTATAGATTAGTAAAAACGGAATAATTAACTTTAATAGTAGATTTTTACGAAAATAATTATATAGAGGTAAGCTATAATTAATTAAAAAGTTAATAAAAGGCTATATAAAACCCTTTTTAGAACTTTTAAAGAAGCTAACCCGAATATTTTACGATATTTATCTAAAGCTAGTTTGAAAACTTACTTATAATTATAAATATCTCTCCCGAAGATAAAATAAAACTCCTTAAATATTATAACTAGCTAACTTAGGAAGTATTTAGATATATTAAGATCTTAAAATAATATTAGAATTAGTTTAACTTAGATCGCTAAGATAATAATATATTAGGAGATTATAAAAATATAAAGATAATTAAATTAGCGATAGCGAGATTTATTTTATTTATTAAAAGTAATAAGTAACTCTTTAATCTCGCTTTATTTAACCTTTTTAATAATATTTTAATAGCTAGAAAACGAAAATATAAGAAATAAGATAAGTATTTATAAGAGACCTTACCTAAAGCTTTCTTATAAGATAAGGAATTTATATTAGTAAATTTAAGAAACCCGCCTTAAAAAAACTTAAAAAATTTCTAAATATAAATAAACCTCTTATATAGCTAGCTTAGATATATAGTAAAACCTTTTTTAAATTAAAACTTATAATCTTTATAAGATTAATACTAAAAATTAAAATAGAAACTTAAATTATTACTATACTTACCTTATAATAATAGATAATACCTTAACTAAGGCCTAGCTTAAATACTAAGAATATTTAAATTTAAATTATCCTTAATTTTTAGATATTATAACTAAATATATTATCTTAAAACTTACTAATTTAATTTACTTAGTAACTAATAATATACTTATTTTAGAACTCTTAAGCTACCGCTTAAAGAATATAGTCCTTATTAGATATACCTATTAAAAAACTATTAGTAAATATAGCTAAATTTAATATTAATAGCTAAGGTCCTTATTTAAATATTAATATAAAACTTTATTAATATTAATAAGGATTCTTATTAAAAATACCTTAATTTTAAGATAAACTTATACTAGATACTTTTATTTTCTTTATATTACCCCTAATTAAATTTCCTAATATATATATTAATTTAGAAATAATTACTTAATTTATTAAAATTTAGAATAAGAATATTATATATTTAAATAAACTTTATAACCTCTTAGATAATAAGGTTTATATCTTTATAAATACTTATTTTATATTAAAGATTTACCTATCTTATTTTTATATAATTTTTCTATATATTTTTTAAGCTAAATAAGATAATATTATCTTAATTATATTAACTAATCTTCTACTTTTCGCGATATATATTTTTAAATATAGAAATATTTTAATATAGATATTAACTATTTTTATTATTATATAAATTAGATATCTATTACTTATTAGATAATTCGAACTTTATATTTTAAAAGTAAACTATATAAAGTTTTATAAAAACTTTTTAATAAATTAGATTTTTATTAGCGTATTTTTAGTTCCGATTATATTAGTAACGCTTTTTTATAAATAACTTTTATTAATATTTACTACGGCGTTCTTAAATTAAAATTTACGCTTTTTAAACTTATAAAAAATATAAAGATACTTATATCTAACCTCTATTCCTTTTTAGAAATAGCCCTAACTTATTAATCTAATAGCTTGTAATATATTTAAAGCTCTTACTTATTACTACCTCCTCCTAACGCTTTAAGCCCTAATATTTTCTACTTTAATCGCTAATATTAGAAAACCTTTAACTAGCCCTTAAATTAATATTATAATAATAGCGGAAATAACTTTACTTATAACTTAAGGGCTAATATTTTATAAAACCGTAAGTATTTTATTTATAGTAAAATTAAATATTAGTCTTTTAAATATATAGAAAAGAAATATAAAATAATTAAATATTCGTTTATAGCTTATTATATTTTTACTAATATAAAAGTTAACTTCAACGCTTATTTTATAAATTTTAAAAAGATAGAAAAAGTATTAGAGGAGAATAGCGATAATAGATAAGCACTCCTATCTTATAAATTTACTAAAACTTTATATTATATTTTATTATTTATATAATTAACTTAAATATTTTATATATTTTAAATTATAAAATTAATAGAAAACTTACTATTAATATTACTTTAAGTAGCTAAAATACTATATTAGTTAATATATATATATTTCCTTATAAGAGATAACTTTTATAAGCTTATACTTATTATAGCTCCTATTACTTATTTTATTTTAATAAACCGCTATTCTTAGATAATATTCTAAGGTATTCTAATTAATATTAGTATAGTATTTATATTAATATTAGGTTAATCTTAGTTCGAAGTATTATAGCTTCTTATACTTTTACTATCTTTTAATAAATTTTCCGCTAGCTAAATATTTATTAAATTTAGTAAAAATTAAACTATTACCTCCCTTAGCTTTATTTAAATTATAACTTTAATAAGTAAGATTATATTCTATATCTTACTTACTTAAACCTTATTCCTTTTATATTTAGTAAATATAAACTAACTAAGGATATTCTTCTATAATATTTTAAATTACCTTATCTATAATATAACTAAAATCCCTATTATATATAAATAAGGTTATCCTTAATTTTTCTTTTTATTTTTAAAAGAAATAATATTATATCTTATTAAGTAAGAGATATATTAAATTTATAAATAATTTAAGCACCTTAGTATATCTTATCTATACTAATTACTTATTTAGGCTAGATATAATACCGATATCTAAGCTATTAAAGCTATCTCTAAAATTTATTATTAATACTAATTAAATAGCCCCGCGCCTTAATAGTTTAAATTTAAGCTAAAAGATAACCGTAATTTTAATTTTAAAGTTATTATAAATATTCTCTATATTAACTAATAAGCTATCTTATACGCTATTAACTAGGCTATAGCTTTCTAAGCTACTTAGTTTCTCCTATTTCTCTTTACGAAAGATATTTAAAATACTTTTTATATAATTTAAATTAATATTTACCTTAAACCCCCTAATATTATTTATTATAATATTAAAAAAACTTTAATTTTTAAGAGTTCTATTCTAAAGCTGCTACTATTAGTTAGCCTTCATAGTGCGTATACGGGAGTTAATAGCGATTACTAGTACTAAAGGTATAATTCTTTTAGTTTATAATATTCGTTTATATCTTCTCTAAAAATAAAGGGGATTCTATATTTACTTATATATAAAATATCTTTATATATACTTTCTTTTTCTATACTTAATATTAGATTAAGTATAATCTAATCTTTTTTTAAAACTAATCTAATATTAATTAGGAGTTTATTAAAGCTCCTATTTAAAATACTATAATAAAAATATAATCGAAACTTACTTTACTTCTTATTACCTAAGTCCCTCTAATATATTCTATATAATATACCTTTTTTCCCCTTATCCTAAGTATATATAGATCTTATTCTATACCTATATAGATTTTAGTTATTTTTATATAAGTCTAATACTAGTAACTTTTTCTTTTTTAGGAAGGGGCGCTTTCTTAGCCTATACCGAATTTAGGCGTTTCTCTTTTTAAATTATAAAGCCTTAGATTTAAATATTAAAAATATTAATATTAATTAGGCGTTCTAACGCCTTATTTAAATTATCCTTAATTATAATATTTATAAGGTTATTTAAACTATTCTCTATCTAATTTCCTTAATTTTCTAGTTTTTATAAGATTCTCTTATTAATATAATATTAATTATTAACTTCTTTTTTTTTATAATTTTAAGCTTTATTAGATATTTATATAGCGAGTATAAATTAATATAGATAATAATTTAAATCGCGCTTAATCTAAGTTTAGATTAAATTCTTATTAATATTAAGCTAATAAAGATATTAATATTAAAGCTAGCTAATATCCCGTATATTTCGGACGCTAATATAGACTATATTACCTTTTTATACTTTATTAAGCTTTAGTAAATAATATTCCTAGAGAGCGTAAACTTATCTTTATTATTAATTTTTTATCTAAATATAATAATATATTTAATTTATAAAGATAAGTTAGAGTTATTTATAAAAAAACTATTAGTAAAAATATAAAGCTTTATATTATTTAATAATATAAGAATATATTATAATTTTTAGTTTTAATACTTTTATTATTATCGTAGCTTTTTATTAAGCTTTTTATAATTTTTTCTATTTAAAGATTATTTCTAAGTAATAATAGAAAAATTATAAGCGGCTTTAGGTTAATAAATAAAAATAATATAAGTACTTTAAATATATTATTTAAGGTATTACTAAGCGTAATCTAAGGCGGAGTAATTAACGGGTTAAATTTTAGCTATTTAGCCCTTTTATCGAAAAAAGATTAAACTTAAGGTAAGCTTAATTTAAGATTTATTAAAGTTTATAATATCCCTAGCTTAGAGAATAGTCTTAAGTTTAATATAAAAGTAAGCGGCGGTTATTTACTTATTTTTTAGTTATCTAAAAACTTTTATACTAAGTATAAGAGTATTATTAGTTTATAAACTAATAAGCTTAAAATATACTTAATTATTATATTTAATAAAAAGGTAAATATCGAAAATTAATATTTATATTTATAATTATTAAAAATAATAATCTTAGTAAATCTAAAATTAATAAATACTAGCCTTTATAATATTATATAATAGCTTAATAATATAAATTATAATATCCGGAGAGTATTAGTTTTTTATTTTAAGAGGAAGCGTAGCGATAATAATCTTTTTAAAACTAGATTATAATTATAAGTATATTTAAGTAATATTATATAAAGCTAATTTAAAGCTTAATTAAAAAATAGCTAAAGTAAAAGCGAGAATAAGCTATTAGCTAACTTATTATATTATTAAGGATTAGGTAAAGATAATATTTTTACCCTTATTGCTATAATTTATAATAATAAGCTTAGATTTTTTATATAGGTAATTAGTACCTATCCCCTTAATTTCCTAAACTATATAAGCTTTAAAAATATAAATATTATAATACTTAACGATATTATATTTTTTAAAGGAAAAAATACCGCGGCTAATAAGGTTATTAATCTCCTAAATATCTAAGGCCTTAAAAAATTAGCTAGCTATTATAATCTTTTTTTTAGCTTAAAGCTTAAAAGATAATAATATATTATCTTTTTCCTTCTATATTATAAAAACGTTATTTATAAAAAGATTTCGAGGAATATATATAATAATTTTTAGATAAGGTATTATTTAGGATAATACTAAAATTAAGTTAATATTAGGAAGAAGTAAAGTTAATATCGATTTAAGGCTTTTATATAAAGGTATTAAAAAAAGGCGGATATATATAAACTAAAAAGAATAAAGATTATATAAGAGATTAATAATAATATTATAGCTATTAATAGAAAGAAAAATATATAGTTTTATTTATTTACCGGGTTTACGCTAAATATAAACTTAGCTATTTAAAAATAGCTATAAAATATCGGAGATATTAGGGCTATTTTATATAAATAAAGCGTTATAAACTATTTATTAAGTATAATATTTCTAAAATTTAGTTATAGCTTTTTAGATAGCGGTAGCTTATTATAAGGTAAAAGGGGTTAAAGCTAAGTTAAGGTATATATATAAGTAAGCTTTAAAAATTAAAAAAGTTAGGATAAGTTTATTAAGTTTTACTATATTATTAATTACTTTTATAGCTATTTATAAGATATAATCCTAATTAATATTAAGTTAAAATTTAGCTAAAATTACCTTATAAGCGCGTTAAAAGGGGGTATAGTATTATTTAACTTTCTTAACTAATTAATATACCTTAACGGGGACTTAAATATATATAATACTTAAGGTAATAGCTTTAAAATAGAACTCCTAAAAGTCGAAGTTTTTTTTAATATTATAACGAATAATATTAGGGGGTTTAAAGTAAATATCGATTTAGATTATACGAAAGGTATTTTAAGTATTTTTCGCAAAAAGAGATAGGAGAAACTAAGTAGCTTAGAAAGTTATAGCTTAGTTAATAGCGTATAAGATAGCTTATTAGTTAATATAGAGAATATCTATAATAACCTTAAAGTTAAAATCGCGGTTATTTTTTAGCTTAAATTTAAACTATTAGGGTATAGGGCTATTTAATTAGTATTAACGATAAACCTTAAAAATAGCCTTAATAACTTAGATATTAATATTATATTTAGCTTAAGTAAATAGTTAATATAGATAGGATACGCTAAGGTACTTAAATTATTTATAAATTTAGTATATTTCCTACTTAGTAAGATATAATATTACTTTTTTTAAAAATAAAAAAAAAACTAAGGATAACCTTACTTATATATAATATAGATTTTAATTATATTATAGATAAGGTAATTTAAAATATTACGGAAGAATATCCTTAATTAATCTATATTTACTAAATATAAGAGGAATAGGGTTTAAGTAAGTAAGATATAAAATATAATTTTACTTACTAAGGTTATAACTTAAATAAAGCTAATAAAGATAATAGTTTAACTTTTACCGAATTTAATAAATACTTAGCTAGCGGTAAACTTATTAAGGGATAATAAAGGTATAAAAAGCTATAATATTTTAAACTAAGATTAACCTAATATTAATATAAATATTATATTAATATTAATTAAAATATCTTAGAATATTATTTAAGAATAGCGGTCTATTAAGGTAAAATAAGTAATAGGAGCTATAATAAGTATAAGCTTATAAAAGTTATCTCCTATTAGGAAATATATATATATTAACTAATATAATATTTTAGCTACTTAAAGTAATATTAATAGTAAGTTTTCTATTAATTCCGTAATTTAAAGTATATAAAATATTTAAATTAATTATATAAACGATAAAATATAATATAAAGTTTTAGTAAGTTTATAAGATAGGAGTACTTATCCGTTATCGCTATCCTCCTTTAGTATTTTTTTTATTTTTTCGAATTCTATAAGATAAGCGTCGAAATTAACCTTTATATTAGTAAAAGTATAATAAGCTAGAAATATATATTTAAATATTTTATATTCTTTTTCTATATATTTAAAGAACTAATATTTAATCTTACCGTAAATAAAGTATTTATAGTTTTATAAGATATTAGCTTTTAAGTTATAAGTAAAATTATTTCCGCTATTATTACGATATTAGTTTAAGGGTTAGTTAAAGGTTTTTTAATATTAGCGATTAAGGTAAAAAATATCGGGGCTTAGAGCGTTAAGAAAAGGTAATAGTAAGTAAAAGCTTTAAATATATTATAAGCTATTAGATTAATAAGTTAGGGCTATTTCTAAAAAGAAATAAAGGTTAGATATAAGCGTTTCTATATTTTTCGTAAGTTTAAAAAATATAAATTCTAATTTAAGGACGCCTCGGTAAGCGTTAATAAGGGTTATTCGTAAAAAGGCGTTACTAATATAATTAGAACTAAGAGTATACTAATAGAAATTTAATTTATTAAAGAATTTTTATAGGACTTTATATAATTTACTTTTAAGGTATAAAGTCTAAACTATCTAGTAAATAATAAATATCTAATTTATATAATAATAAGAGTAGTTAATATTTATATTAAAATACTTTTATATTTAAAAATATATATTACGGAAAGTAAAAAATTAATTAATATAATTAAGATAATACTATCTTATTTAGCTTAAAAAAGTATATAGAAAAATTATATAAAAATAAGATAGGTAAATTTTTAATATAAAATAAATATTTATAAAGATATAGATCTTATTATCTAAAAAGTTATAAAATTCGCTTAAGTATATAATATTCTTATCTTAAATTTTAGTAAATTAAGTAATTATTTCTAAATTAATATATATATTAGGAAATTTAATTAGGGGTAATATAAAGAAAGTAAAAGTATCTAGTATAAGTTTATCTTAAAATTAAGGTATTTTCGATAAAAGTCTTTATTAATATCGATAAAGTTTTATATTAGTATCTAAATAAGGACCTTAGCTATTAATATTAAGTTTAGCTATACTTACTAATAGTTTTTTAATAAGCGTATCTAATAAGGACTATATTTTTCGAGTAATAGCTTAAGAGTTTTAGAATTAGTATATTATTAGTTATTAAGTAAGTTAAATTAGTAGATTTTAAGATAATATATTTAATTATAATACCTAAAAATTAGGGATAATTTAAATTTAAATATTCTTAGCGTCTAAGCTAGGCTTTAGTTAAGATACTATTTACTATTATAAGGTAAGTACGGTAATAGTTTAGGTTTCTATCTTAGTTTCTAATATTAATCTAATAAGGATTATAAGTCTTAATTTAAAAAAGGTTTTGCTATATATTTAAGCTAGCTATATAAGAGGTTTATTTATATTTAGAAATTTTTTAAGTTTTTTTAAGGCGGGTTCCTTAGATTTACTAATATAAATTCCTTATCTTATAAAAAAGCTTCGGGTAAGGTTTTTTATAAATACTTATCTTATTTCCTATATCTTCGTTTTCTAGCTATTAAAATATCGTTAGAAAAGGTTAAATAAAGCGAGATTAAAAAGTTATTTATTATTTTTAATAAATAAGATAAATTTTACTATTATTAGTTTAATTATCTTTACGTTCTCGTAATCTCTTAATATATTATTATTTTAGTAATCTAAGTTAAACTAATTCTAATATTATTTCGGGATCTTAGTATATCTAAATATTTCCTAAGTTAGCTAGTTATAATATTTAAGGAGTTTTATTCTATTTTTAGGAGAGGTATTTATAGTTATAAGTAAGTTTTCGAACTAGCTTTAGATAGATATTGTAAAATATTTAAGTTAGCTTTTTTAAGAGTTCTAAAAAAGGTCTTATATAGCCTTTTATTAACTTTTTAATTAATTATAGCTTACCTCTATATAGTTACTTTCGTAAAAGTTTACTATTAAGGTTAATTATTCTATTTTTACTAATTTATAGTTAACTAAATTTTAATTACTAATTAGTATTAGTTAGCTTTTATAATATATATATAAAAGTTAATAGCGATTATTAATATTAAAGGTATAATTTTTCTAATTTATAATATTTATTTATATTTTCTTTAAAAATAAAGGGAATTTTATATTTACTTATATATAAAATATTCTTATATATACTCTCTTCTTCTATACTCGATATTAGATCGAGTATAATCTAATCTTTTCCTAAAACTAATCCGATATTAACTAGGAGTTTATTAAAGCTCCTATCTAAAATACTATAATAAAAATATAATCGAAATTTACCTTACTTCTTATTACTTAAGTCCCTCTAATATATCCTACGTAATATATCCCTTTTCCCCCTATCCTAAATATATATAGATCTTATTCTATACTTATATAGATTTTAGTTATTCTTATATAAGTCTAATAGCTACTTTAGATATTATATATACCTAAGTCCTTATTAAGGTATATTAGTTAGTTAGGAAAGTTAAATAATATTATACCTCTTTTCGATATATTTATAAAGTAATTTTAGCTAAACTTTAACCTAATATTAGTTAGGATTTTATTTTATAAATAGCTATAAAAGTAGTTAATAATATAATAGGACTTAATAAACTTATCTTAACTTTTTTAATTTTTAAAGCTTACTTATATATATACCTTAACTTAGCTTTAACCTCTTTTACTTTATAATAAGCTACCGCTATCTAAAAAGCTATAACTAAATTTTAGAAATATTATACCTAATAGATAATCTATAACGCTTTATTTATATAAAATAGCCCTAATATCTTCGATATTTTATAGCTACTTTTAAATAGCTAAGTTTATATTTAGCGTAAACTTAGTAAATAGATAAAGCTATATACTTTTCTCTTTATTAATAGCTATAATATTATTATTAATCTCTTATATAAATTTTATTTTTTCCGGTTTATATATATCCGCTTTTTTCTAATACCTCTATATAAAGGCCCTAAATTAATACTAACTTTACCTTCTCTTAATATTAACTTAATTTTAGTATTATCCTAAGTAATATCTTATCTAAAAATTATTATATATATTTTTTAAAATCTTTTTATAGATAATATTTTTATAATATAAAAAGAAAAAGATAATATATTATTATCTTTTAAGCTTTAAGCTAAAGGAAAAATTATAATAGCTAGCTAACTTTTTAAAGCTTTAAATATTTAGAAAATTAATAACCTTATTAGCTATAGCGTTTTTTCCTTTAAAAAATATAATATTATTAAGTATTATAGCGTTTATATTTTTAAAGCTTATATAGTTTAGGAAATTAAGGGGATAGGTATTAATTACTTATATAAAAAATCTAAGCTTATTATTATAAGTTATAATAATAAGGGTAAAAATATTATTTTTACTTAATTTCTAATAATATAATAAGTTAGCTAATAGCTTATTTTTACTTTTACCTTAGCTATTTTCTAATTAGGCTTTAAATTAGCTTTATATAATATTACCTAAATATACTTATAATTATAATCTAATCTTAAAAAAACTATTATTACTATATTTCCCCTTAAGATAAAAAATTAGTATTTTTTAAATATTATAATTTATATTATTAAGCTATTATATAATATTATAAAAGCTAATATTTATTAATTTTAAACTTACTAAAACTATTATTTTTAATAGCTATAAATATAAATATTAACTTTTAATATTTACCTTTTTATTAAATATAATAATTAAGCGTATTTTAAGCTTATTAGTTTATAAACTAATAATACTTTTATACTTAATATAAAAGCTTTTAGATAATTAAAAAATAAGTAAATAACCGCTACTTAGTTTCGTACTAAACTTAAAATTATCTTTTAAGCTAGGGATATTACGGATTTTAATAAATTTTAAATTAACCTCGCTTTAAGTTTAATTTTCTTTCGATAAAAAAGCTAAGTAGCTAAAATTTAACTTATTAATTACTTCGCTTTAAATTACGCTTAATAATACCTCGAATAATATACTTAAGGTACTTATATTACCTTTATCTATTAACTTAAAGCTACTTATAATCTTTCTATTATTACCTAAAAATAATTTTTAGATAAAAAAGATTATAAGAAATTTAATAAAAAGCTATAATAATAGTAAAAATATTAAAATTAAAGATTATAATATATCCTTATATTACTAAATAATATAAAGTTTTATATTTTTACTAATAATTTTTTTATAAATAACTCTAACTTATTTTTATAAATCGGATATATTATTATATTTAAATAAAAAACTAGCGGTAAAAATAAGTTTATATTTTCTAAGAATATTATCTACTAAAGCTTAATAAAATATAAAAAAGTAATATAGTCCGTATTAATATCTAAAATATATAAAATATTAGCTAGCTTTAATATTAATATCTTTATTAGCTTAATATTAATAAGAATTTAATTTAAACTTAGATTAAGTATAATTTAAATTATTATCTATACTAACTTATACTTACTATATAAATATTTAATAAAGCTTAAGATTATAAAAGAAAAAAGGTTAATAATTAATATTATATTAATAAAAAAGTTTTATAAAAACTAAGAAATTAAGGAAATTAAATAGATAAATAGTTTAGATAATTTTATAAATATTATAATTAAAGATAATCCGAATAAGGCGCTAGAATACTTAATTAATATTAATATTTTTAATATTTAAATTTAAAGTTTTATAACCTAAAAAGAGAAACGCTTAAACTTAGTATAAGCTAAAAAATTACCTTTTCCTAAAAAAGAAAAAGTTACTAATATTAAACTTATATAAAAATAACTAAAATATATATAAGTATAAAATAAAATTTATATATATTTAGAATAAGGGGAAAAAGGATATATTATATAAGATATATTAAAAGGATTTAAGTAATAAGAAGTAAGGTAAGTTTCGATTATATTTTTATTATAGTATTTTAGATAGGAGCTTTAATAGATTTTTAGTTAATATTAGATTAGTTTCGGAAAGAGATTAGATTATACTTAATCTAATATCGAGTATAGAAAAAAAGAGTATATATAAAAATATTTTATATATAAGTAAACGTAGAATTCTCTTTATTTTAAAGAAGATATAGATAAATATTATAAACTAAAAGAATTATACTTTTAGTATTAGTAATCGCTATTAACTCCTATATACGCAATATAAAGGCTAACTAATAATTTTACTATTTTATATATAAAAAGTAAATTTATTTATTTTATAGCTTATAAGAAAAAATTATATTATTATTTTTTTATTAAAAGTTTTATTTTAAATAAAATTAGTTTTATTTTAAAATATAAGTAATATAAGATTAGGTAAAAATATATATATTTCCTAATTTTAAAAGTTTATAAACTAAAATCTTATATATATTACTCCTTTTCCTTTTTTAATATTAACTAAAGTTTAATAATAATAAAAATAGAAACGCTAAAAAGTAAATATAATAATACTTTTTTTAACTTTTTCTTTAAATTTATTTATAGCTTTATTATAATAATTTAGCTATTTTTAAAATTAGCTATTATAAAGTTTATTATAAGATAATAAAACCTTAATATATTTTTTAACTATATTAATAAAGCTTTAAATAATTTAATTATTAAAGCTATTTTAATTAATTATAAAAATTTAATTTATAATAATAATAATAGCTTAAAAGATAAATAAGCTATATAAACTCTATATTAGATTTAATTTATATATACTTTTATTATTATAAAATCCGCTTTAAGGGAAATATTAGCTTTTTAATTATTAATTATTACTTAGTTTATTAAATATATAAAATATTAGGTATAGGCGGGGTCTAACCTAAAGCTAAGGTAATACTTAAGGGGAGGGTTTTACTCTAAGTTCTCCGGTTTTTCCCTCTCTTAGAATATATATAGGATAGTTCTAAGCTATATAAAGTATACTAGCGTATTAATATTATTATTATTATTATTATATATTTCTATTTTACTATATAGCTAGAAAGCTTTAACTTATACGTACCGCTTATATAGGTAATATCGTGACTAATACGAATAGGTGCCGTGGCAAATATAAAATTCTCCTCAGCTATAACTTCCTTACTAAGGCGTCTACTATCTGTATCCGTAAATAAGGCGCTTAACTTCTAACTCTACGATAGTCTATAAATCAAGATTTCAAGCCATTGATTTCATGGCTTTTCGCAAGCGGAATCATATGCTTGACGCCTCGGCTGTCTCGTACAGCTCCGAGACGAAAGAAGCGGTTGTTCACAGCGGTCTACAAGTCTCCGTAGGACGTAGGCCGAGGACGTCGACGGGAACACCCTCCTTAGATAAAATACTAACGAGCCAAGGTGGCCTGCCTTTCGGGACCTCTTTACTGATCGAGGAGAGCGGCACCACCGATAATGGAGGCATTTTGTCAAGCTACTTCGCCGCGGAGGGCTTGGTGCAGGGTCATGAAATCCATTTCTACGGTTCCGACGACATTTGGAAACAGTTGCCTGGGCTTGTCGAGGAAGAGAAATCACAAGAGGTCGCACCTCTGACCTCTTCACATCATAAACTGCGGATTGCATGGCGATATGAAAATCTAAACCCTTTGATTACGGGTATGGGTTCCTGATCCTCCAATCCGTTCCAGTGATATAGATCTTGAGAAATAGGTCGCTAATCAGCTATGTATAAATTTCACAGGTTCTTTCGAAAACATAGCCGAATCATTTGGCCACACATTCGACTTATCAAGACGCCTAGAGTCAACTGCAATACGAGGCCAGCTTCACACGTCGTCTCCTTACGGTGATTTGGATAATAAGTCACCGTTCAGTTTGAGGCAGTTTCTCTTACTAGTAGAGACAAGGTTAAGCCACTCACCGCCGCTTTCAGGACATAGGATCATGATTCCGAATCTTCTTTCACCCGCGCTGAATGGGCCAACGGCCGCAGAACCTGAGAGTCTGTTGCAGCTCGTTCATGGATTTCGAAGTCTTCTGAGGCAATTCTCCACAAGGGCAGTCGCCCTAGCGAGCATACCAATTTCGCTTTTTCCTAGATCTTCCGGTCTCATCAGATGGACAGAACTTCTATTTGATGGCATAATCGAGGTCGATGCACATCAACTCGCTGTTCATTCAGGTCATGATGGAAGTATAGCACAGGGGGCTCTTCGGGTTCACAGTTTACCTGTATTTCACGAGAGGGGTGGAGGCCAAGAAAGCGCGTCTCTAAAGGAGACATGGTGCCTCAAAATCAGTCTTGTGAGCGGCGTAAATATTCAGCCTTCAAATTTGCCGCCTGTAAGTCATGGCGAGCATCATCAAGATGCCTTCAGTCTGAATACAGACATGGAATTTTGAAATCTGACACGGGCGCAGTTGCCTTTGTGCATTCGGACGCTGTGAAGTTGTTTCAAGATTTCGTTGTGAAACTGAAGCTATATATATATATTATATTACTCTAGTGACCTGTGTAGGTATCTAGGCATACAATTATTTGATAGAGAGGAAAAACCGGAGCGCCCGGGGAAAAACCCCTTACTTAATGTGTTCGGCTAGCTTACAGGCTAACTTCATCGTATCGGAAAGCTTAATCGTTATAGGAAGTATCCGAAGTTACGCTAATCCTAAGCGAGAGGTACTTATACTTCTTATCGCATATCTTATCTAAGTTCTAAGTAGTTCCGGTACGTATATCGGTAGATACCGTAGCGAAGATAGTTTTTACTTCGTAATCGTACTTTATTGCCGGATTATAGTCGCTATTAAAGGGGACCTTATTCCTCTAATAACCTACGTTATTTAACTATACCTTTACCCCCGTGCCTTACCTAAGCCTCGGCCGGGTTACCACTCCTGCCGAGGGAGGAAAGGAGCCCGGCAGGGTTACTACTCCTGCCGGGGTTATGCCGGGGTCGGACCGTACCCCGGCTGTGTAGTTAGGGTAAAAAATACCCGTGCCCTCCGCCGGATTCGAACCGACTGCCTCTCTCATGGGAGACCAATATCTCCAGACGCTTGACCACTGCGCCAGGAGGGCGAAACTGAAGCTATAATGAACTAACAGTTCGCAAGTTGAAGCAGTTTCGGTTCGCCCTCGCTCGTGAGCGAACAAGTGCCGGAGTTGCGCGGCGCGTTCACGCCTGTGTCCTTCGTTACACTGGCCGTATACTGCGATTCAACAGGAATCGTCGCAGTACTCAAGTCAGAAGTCCAAGCTGTATCGACGAAGCGAGCAATTTCCAAGTCGTTGCATCTACGAGTGTATGGCTTATTTCACATAATTTGATCTCTTACAAGTTCTTCAGCCACCATGTCGGATCCCATCAGATGATACCCTAGACAGTCGGTGAATTTCTTCCAAAAAGTGCTTTAAGTTGTCAGGATCTACCCCTGGTTGAATTCCTAAAACCAGGATGCTTTAGCTGCGCAAAATGGAAAGGGAGAATTCCCACCTGCTCTTTTTCAAGAGACACTCACCATGGCCCAGATTAGCAATCCATCCTGCTTTGTTGGTCCAAAAACCTTGTATCATCTGCTGTACTGTTTCGGTGATGGCTGTCTTTGACCCATACAACACACCCGGGTCGGCGTTACCCTGTAAAACGACTTTGCGTGATCCTCGAACTGTAACGGCCTGAGCAGGATCATGAAGCCAGTCTATACCCACAACGTCATATCCTAGATTGCACGCAGAGTCTAATGCAAACCAGGCTCCTTTGGGGAACACCGTCATTGGAACGCGATCGAGGCCCATACTCCGGAGAGTCTCTGGTAGCTTCCTGGCAATGTGTGCCAAGTAAGGCTCTGAAAAGTGACTGAATGATTGGGGGCTCAGCTCCCCCGCCCACGAGTCGAAGATCATTATCATCTTCGGTTATCGTTCAGAGCCCCTTCAGCCGTGGAAAATGATGGATGGGAGGTGTCAGCGTACCTGAGCACCAGCCTTCACCTGAAGAGCCAAGTGGTCGATGCAAATATCGGCGATTTTGTGGAGCAATAGCTTTGTCTCCTCGGGGTACTTGTACATCCAGGTTTTGCTCCGGGCAAACAATTTGGTGCCTCCACCCTCGATCATGTAACAGAAAAGTGTCCAAGGAGCACCACAAAACCCGATCAAAGGCACACGCCCAGCAAGTTTTCTTCTTGTAAGCGTCACGGCCTTGTATACGTAGTCAAGCTCCCGAGATACGTCAACGACACGTTCCATAACGGTCTGGTACTGGGCATCAACGGGAGAGTCAAGAGGATGCGGAAAATGAGGTCCTTTCCGATCTACCATCTGAACTTCCATGCCCATGGCTTGAGGGATGACAAGAATATCGGAAAAAATAATAGCGGCGTCCAGCAGTCCAGCGAAGCGTTCGACAGGCTGTAGAGTAAGCGTTGACGCCACTTCCGGGTCACGGCAGCATTCAAAAAAGTCTCTTGAACCCTTGACTTCATGATATTCCGGTAAGTAGCGGCCAGCTAGCGATTTCACAATGATCAGTACGCGGGAGGCGATGTCTTAAATTTCCAACATCGGGCGCGATAGCTCCTGCTGATTACCTTGCCGCATCACCCACACAGGTGGGCGTTCAACGACCTCGCCTAGTTTATAGTGAAATGATTAATTGTTTTGCTGATTAGCCAAGCTACAGCAATGAGTGAGGACTGGGGCAAAATGTCCACTTTACCGTGCGCAGCCCTAAGCAGCAAGTCGTTACGCAGGGGCTCAAAGACCTTCTCCATCGTGGCAGAATACTTCCTGGTCAGTGGACCTAGAAAAGGAATAACAATTAAACAGGTGTAGAGACTGGCAAGCGGCGGAAAAAGAGACAGTTAGTGTACGATTTCTGGGCCGCGGATAACTTATATCTAGAAGTAGAACTTTAATGTTTAGTAGATAGTAGAAACATTACGCAGAGAGGTTGCTTATATAGAAATACTCTCTCTATGAAGAAAAGACTCTTATAAGAATTATAGGAATATTATAAGAATAAAACCTTTATTAACTTGCTTACTTAACTCTTAATAATAAAAAGTTGTTTTTAGTTTAAACTTAAAGAAAGATTTAGAATACCTTAATATTATAATATATAAGTTTTAATAATAAATTTTTAATATTTTTTAATTAATTAACTCTAGTAACTATAAGGGATTTAAGCTATACTTAAATAAATAAGCTATTATAAAAAGCTTAATTATATTTATATATATATATATATATATAGCGCGTAGTTTACTTACTTTTATCAAGCCTTATAGCTCTTTTAATAGCTTTTTATATTAGTATAAATTTTTATAATAATAAATAAGCAGGCCTTATTTTTACTTAACGCTTTAATATTATAAGAATTTAATACTTTTTACCTCTTAAAGTTTATTTTTACTAAAAGGATAGCTTTAAATATAAAGTTATAAGGTAGTCTATCTTTAAGTTTATTAATAATACTAATAATATTTAATAATAATATTAAGAGGCTTAATTAATCCTACTAGCACCCGCGTATAAGTAAAAAGTAATATAATATAATAATTTACTTTAATAACTTATTTATATATATTTTTAAGCTTAACTAACTTTATTTAAAAATTTATATATAAAAAACTTATTAAAATAATCTCTTACTAAGATTTTTACTTTATATAATATACCCTTAATATAGTCTTTATTAAGCTTTAATAATATTTATAAGCTTTTAAAAATTCTTTTTTATTACTAATTATTAATATTAATATTATTAATATAACCTTTTATAATAATAAGATAGGACTTATTATTTAATATTCCGCTTACTATAATATATTTATTATTAAGGAGATAATAATAGCGCCCGTAGCGGCTAAAGCCGGGGCTTAAGGAGCGGGCGATACTCCTATAATCGTAGATAAGGGGTCGTAGGGACTAAGCTAGTCCTTATAATATCCTTAGTCCGGCTAAGGGCAGTATAATAATAATATTAAGATAAACGGAGCGGCGGACTAAGTATAGTGCCCTAATAATAGCGATATAATAGATACTTATAGTAAGCTTATTATAATAATATTAGCTATAGCGTTTTCTAAAATATAAAATATTATAATAGCTTTTAAGGCTAAATTTTATAAGAAATATATAGCTACTTTAGACTAAACTAAGACTTAACTTTTATTTAAGATTATTAAATTAATAAAGAAAATAATTATTAAAGCTATATAGAAAGCCTTTTTATTAACTATTAGCCTTAATATTAATTAGGCTCGCTTTATATAAGCTTTTATAACTATTAATAAATACGCTATAATTAAACTTATCTTAAGCCGCTTTAATAAAAAAATTACTATATTTATAAAAAATATTA
Source organism: Ophiocordyceps camponoti-saundersi (nom. inval.) (assembly GCA_003339415.1). Taxonomy (NCBI): domain Eukaryota; kingdom Fungi; phylum Ascomycota; class Sordariomycetes; order Hypocreales; family Ophiocordycipitaceae; genus Ophiocordyceps; species Ophiocordyceps camponoti-saundersi. The sequence goes on from PDHQ01000291.1 coordinate 28,089, forward strand.
TAATTAATATAAATATTTTATAGCTAACTTTATAAAAAAATATATAAGCTATAGATATAGCTTTAAAATATAAAGCTATATTAATAATATAATAGCTCCCTAGTAAAGATATTATAATTATATTTTATTTAAAATATAAAAAGTAAATAGCTTTAGTTAAATAAATCCCTATTATCTTTAAAAAGGGAGTAATTTATAGCTAAAAGACTTACTTTATTATAATAAAAAAAGTATATATAAAGGGCGCTTATAATAATTAAAATATACTTATTAATATAAGATATATAATAATACCTCTATAAATCGCTTAACCTCTTATAATATTTTACTAAGATTTCCCCTTTTAGGATTTTACTTAGATTTCTCTTAGAAATTTTATTACCTTTACGCTTAGGAAATTACTAGGATTTTTTCTTAAGATTTCTTTATAATAATTTTAAAGATTTTACCGAGATTTCTTACTAAATTTAATATTAAAATATATTTTTAGAAATCTTTAGATTTTACTAGGAAATCCCTATATAATAGGAAATTACCGTATATTAGGGAATCTCTATTTTATTAATATATATAAAAATTACCGTAAAATTCTCTTAAGTAAAAATTTTTAAGATTATATTAAGAAATCTTCCTTAAGCTCCTACTTATATAATTAGCTTAATATTCCTTTAAGTAATAATTTAATTTTTTTTATAATTATTATTTTAATTTTTAAAAAACTTTTACTTATATTTATATTTTTTATAATTACTATTTTATAATCTTATAATTAATAGCTAGCTTATTTTTTTTATATATTATATTTAATAGCTAGCTTAATATATATGCTTATTAGTAAATTATATATATAAGCGTATATTAATTAATAATAATCTTATATTTTATTAACTTATAGATTTCTAGCTATTAAAGTAATAAGTTAGACTTAAAATATTTTTACTAATAACTTTATAAGCGTAGATTTTTAGCTTAGAAGAAAGATTTATTATATTTATTACTTTACCTTAGCTATATATTATTTCTTTAACTTTAAACTTCTTAAGGTAATTAAAGAAAAAGTTATAGCTAGGAAAAAAGAAGCTTATATTTTTAATACTTATAAAAAAGTTAAAAAACCTTATTTTTTTAAAAATAAATTACCTTTTATATAATATAAAAAATAAAGCTAATTAGAAAATACTTACTATATTAAAATAATCTTTTAGGAACTAAATTACTTATTATAATTAATTATTTCTTAACTAATTTAAATATAGTTATAAATTATAATTAACTATTTAAATAAGGAAATTAATTAAGGTATATATTAAATAATATTTTTTACTTATTTAAAATTCTCCTAAAAAACTAGCTATTTTTTACTTAAGAATACTTTTAAATTATAAATAATACTAAAAATAAAAATAAATAATTTACTTTATAAGAGGAAAATAGTAAAAATATTAAGCTCCTTTTTTAAGAAAAAGGTAAGGAAAATACTAAAATCCCCTTTTAGGAGAAAAGTAAGGAAAAGGCTAAGTTTTCTTTATTAGATAAAGGTAAGAAAACCTCTACGCTATAAGAATCCTCTCCGAAAAGAGAACTATCCGCTTTAAAAAAGGAATATTTTAAAAAAGTAATATTTTTTAAATCCTTTTATATTTTTATTTAATTTAAAAAGACCTTAATTATTATTTATAAAAAAAGAAAAGCTAGTATAGATAATCGATAATATTCTTTATTCTTATTATATTTATTTTTAAAATTTAAATCTAAAGCTAAATAATAATTTATAATTATATAATTAATTAAATTTATAAAAACTATTTAAATAATAAGTTTAGCTATAAGCTAAAGATATTAGATAGTTTAAGCTAGCTAATATTTTTAATATTACTTTTAATTAAATTAAGGAAACTAATTAAATTATTATTTATTAAAATATTAACCGATTTATAAGTATTTTAATATAAATTATAGCTTAAAATAAAGATTATATAAATAAACTTATATAACTTATTCTTTTTTTTCTTAAAAATTATATTATAAAATAATATTCCGGAGACTTAAACTTATAAAATAAACTAAAACTTACTTTTCCTAAGCTTAAGGTTTAAAAATAAGTAAAAGCTTTATAAAAAAAGTTTACTATTTAACTTAATATTACCGCTCTTATTATATAAAAATAAAGCTTTATATTTTAAAATATACTTATTAGGAAAGATTTTAAATTATAAATATTAAAAATAAAGAGAATAGCTTAAGTAGCTTTTTATCCTAAATAATTTATATTAATAATTATCTTTTCTTAACTTAATATCTTTTTTAAGAAACTTTCTAATAGCTAATTAGCGAAGATATTTTAAATAATTAGATATATAAATATAAATAACTTATTTTAAATTTCTAAACTAAGCTAATTAAAAAAACGTAAGGTATTTTTTAAAATAACGTACGCTACTTAATATATAGTTTTAAATAAGTTATCCTAATAAAAACGTAAGATAAATAATCTTAAGGAGAAATCCCTATAAAATCTAGACTGCTAATTAGAATATAAACTAAATAATTTTTTTAGAAAGCTAATAAATAATACCCGGAAACCTTTTAATAAAAATATTAAGTTTAAAATAAAAATAAAATAGCTTTTCCTTAAAAAAAATAAAAAAAGCTTAAAAAGTAATCCTATTCTTATTAAATTTACTTATAAACTTATAAATTAAAACCTTAATATAGATAGAGTTTTTACTATCTTTTTAGAAATATATAATATTATCCTTAATATTTTAAAATAGCCCTTAGAAGGCGAAGATAACTCCTTAAAGATATTTAAAAATAAATAACTAGCTAATAATTTATATTATCCTATTTTAAATTTTAAGAAATATAAAATAAAACCTCTTAATACTATTAGAGACTTTTTTCCTAAAAACTTTCTTATTATCGAAGCTATTTTATAAATAACTAATTTTCTTTTAGAATAAGTTTCTTATTTTTCTTATATAAAGATTTTAATATTTAGTAAAAATAAACTTTTTAACGTTATAAAAATATATATCGATATTAAAATAGATAAATCTTTTATTAAGAAGGACTTACTTAATAAGTATAATAATATTAACTATAATCTAATAATAGTTTAAAGCTTAGATAATATCCGATTAGCCTTAACTTATAATTAAGCTATTTTTACTTTATATCTTATTAGTAAAATTAATAATAAGTTTTATTTTAATAAGTTTAAAGCTAGCGCTTAGTTTATTAAGTATTTTCCTATTAGAGTTTTATTAAGATAAGGATTCTTAATCTCTTATAAAATTAATATTTTTAATTTTTAATAAAAGCTTTAAATTTAACTTTATAAAGGAATATATATTAAATACTATTTTACTTATAAAAGATTAGCTATTCGTAAATATATAGTAGCTATTTTAGTAATAATAATCCCTCCTATTTTAATAAGTATAATTTTAGCACTAATTAAAAATCTTTTTAAAAATTATAACTTTATTTTTTTTTCTAATTTTTATTTTCTTTTTAGTTTAATTATTTATAATTATTTTTATTTAACTATTTTTAACTTAAGTAAAAAGCTAATCTTTTTTAAATAAAAAGAAAAGGTTAGTATTATATTAAATTTTAATAATTAATTCCCTTTTATAATCTTTTAGTAAATTACGAAAAGGGACTTTTTAAATAACCTTAATAAGCGATTAATATTAAACTTTTTTTAAACTAAATAATATTATTTAACGAAACTAATACTAACTTATCTCTTATTAATATCTTAGATTTAAGTTAACTATATTAATTAGGTATCTCTAAAATACTCGATATCTTAGAAATTAAGGGAGAGTATAGTATTAAAATTTATACTTTTAATTCTTAGTTATTTAGAAAAGTAAAATAGCTATATAATTCCCTTCTAAAATTATAGAAAAATACTAAACTAATTAATTTACCCCCGGAATAATATCTAAAAATCCCCCTTATTAATAATTAATATAAGAAAAAACTTAGTTTATATCTTTATTTATTAAATAAACTTAATTAGGATTTCCTTAATAAAAAGTATAATAATATATATTTATAAGGTAAAATAAAATAAGCGCTTAAAGTTTTACTTTTCGCTAGCTTATTTTTTATTATTTAGAGAAAAGGTAAATTACGTATTATTAATAACTTATAAGCTTTAAATAGTATAGCTATTCCTAATATATATTTAATACCTCTCCCTTAAAATATAATTTATAAGTTAGTAAGTAAAAAGGTTATTTTTATTATCGATATTTTAAGCTTTTTTTATTAGTTTCTTATCTATTTAGATTATTAAGAGCGATATATAATTACTTTTTACCGCGGATTAAAAAGGGCTATAGTCGCTTTTATAAAGTATAAAAATTCGCCTATTTATATATAAAGATTTATTAATTATATTCTCCGATTATATAAAATATACGCTACTAAATATATTAATAATATAATAATCTTCTTTAATATTTTAAAAAATTATATTAAATATCTAACTATTATATTTAATCTTTTTATTAATATAAGTCTTTCCCTCTTTATTTTTAAAATATTTTTTTATTACTTATTTATAAAAATATTAAGGTATTATATTAATAAATTTATACTAATAAATACTTAATCTTAGGTAAAAGCTTTATAAGATATTAAGTTCTTTAATATTTTATAATATCTTAAATAATAAATTAGATTAGTTAAATAGATAAGATATCTTATTCCTTATTTTATATAATAAATTAACTTTTTTTAGAAATATAAAATAATAATATTCTAAGAAAAATAGGAAATTAAAATACTTATTACTAAACTAAAAAGAAATACTTTTACCTCTTAGTTTAAAATTATCCTAATAAAGGAAGAAACCGACTATCTCGATAATATTACTAATACTTTTTATAATAACGCTACTTTTAGTTAGTTTTTTCCTAATTATTAATTTTTTTTAAAAATTAATACCTTATAAGAGAATAGTTTTATAGCCTATCTTTTCTATATTAATAATAAGGAATCTTAGAAATTATTTTTAGCTCCGCCTTAATAATTTATTAAACCTATTTATTATTTTAGTTATATACTTAAACTAGCTAAAATTAGATAGTAGCTAACTAAACTTAAAATCTTTTATTTAGTTTAAGCTTATTATAAACTTTAAACTTATTTAATTAAAACCTAAAAACTAAAAATTATAATTTTTATAAATTATATTATTATTTTAATAATTATAAAATAAATATTTTCTTTTACTATTAATATAAAGAGTAATAATTACTTTACTCTTATTTCTTAGTTTTTAAGTTAAGATTTTTTTAAAATTTAATATATTTTTACTCTTATTTTTTAGTTTTTAAGTTAACACTTTTTTAAAATTTAATATATCTTTAATATATCTTTAATATTTTTAATATTTTTATAAACTCTCTCTTACGCCTTTTTTTAAAAATAGCTTCGGAAAAAAGATAAGAAAAACTTAAAGATATTTAGGAAGATTATATTAACTAAAAATAAACGCTTATTTTCTTAGAAGCTATTTTTAATAATACCTTCTAATATAGGATTTCTAAAAAAGATTTTTTTCATATATAATAGTCCGAAATCTTAAAATAACTTAGAGATAAAAACTTTTAGGAAAGACTTACTTTTATTCGAGTAAATAGCTTATTATATTTTAAGGATATCGATAATTAATAATAACTTTATATTCCTAAAAACTATATTAAAGAAATTATCTTTAAGTATTATTTTTATAAATTTTATATTAGCTAAAAATATATATAAGCCGAACTTTCTTTTAGTTTTATTATTTTTAGATTAAAAAAGAAAATTAATAATTTTATAAATAAATATAATATTTATAAATAAAATTAAACTAATAAATAAATTTCTTTTAGGGAAATAATTCCTATCTATTTCCTAGCGATTCCTTTTTATATAATTATAATAAACTTAATTATTAAACTCTATTTAATTTTTTTTTAAAAAACTTACTTTAGTTTAAAATTAAAAGAAAGTTTTATAATACCTTTTTTACTATTATTAATAAGTTCTCGAAAATATATATTTTAACTTTTAAATATAATAATTTTATTATTAAAAAATAAGCTTAGTAGCTATATAATAAGCTTATCTATTATAACTAAGGACTCTTAAAATAAATTATCTCTAATTAGAATCTAAAGTTTATATTTAAGCTTTAAAAAACCTTATAGTCCGCTTTTAGTATTAAACTCTTAATATTAATTATATATTACTTATAAACTAATAATTTATTCGAAAGATAAAATTAAATTATCGAAATTACTTTTAAATTCTTTATTATTAATTTCCCGATAAAATAATAAATCGATACCTTATTAGCTTTTTAGTTTTTACTTAATAATTCTTTCTCCTTAATTATTAAAATTACGCTAAGTAAGTTACTTATTAGATTTTAAATAAACGATTATCTCCGTTATTTAAGTAATTAAGCTTCCCTTAGATTTAAGGAAATATTAAAAAATAAAATAGTTATCTTTATTACCTATATCTAAGCTATAATAAAAAAATAATATAATAAGAAATATTAGAAGCTTAAGTTTAAGCTTAGTAATTAGGTTTAGCTAAAATTTAGAAAAAGATATTTTATTCTTAATAGATAAGTAATAAAGTTTTTAAAATAATAAACTAAGCCTTTTCGTATAATCGAATAAATTAGTTATCTAGCTTATTAACTAAGTCTTAATAATTTTATAAATATCTATCTTATTATATTAATTATATAACTTTAATTAGCTAATATATTAGGAGAATAACCTAGCCTTAAGCTTAATATTAATAATTATAAGATTAAGCGAATTTTTAATAAAAGAAAAGTTAAAAGAAAGTAAGGTATTATTTAAATAAAATACCTTATATATTAGAAAAGATACCTAAGTAATAATAATTAATAAGTAGCTAAGAAGGATTTCTAATAAAAGGAGATAATTAAAAAATTTAAGAAAAAAAATAAGTTTAAAGCTAAGCTAGAAATTACTAAGAAAAAATATATAAATATTTTTAAAAAGTAGTAGCTATTAGAATAAGGTAAATAAGTTACCTAGTAACGAACGCGTAAAGTCTCTAGGAAATAATAAACTTAACGTATCGCCGTTTATATTAAATTTCCCTTTATTTTCTTACTTTTCTTCTCTTACTTCCTCTCTCTCTTATTTATCCTCTCTTATCCTTCTCTATATTACTTATCTTTATTATATCTTCTTATATATTCGTTTTTATTCCCCTTATAATTATTTCCTTTTATCTTCTAATTTTTTTCGTTATCTTTATATTATTTCTTTTCTTTTATACTTAAAATTAATCTTTTTTATAATAATCCCTATTATTCTTATAATAAGATATATTATAAGTTATTTTACGAATAACTAATTTATACTCCCCTTACTTTTATATTCGAAGGCTTTAAGAGAGCTATTTAGCTATTTAAAAACCTTACTAAATTTTAATATTTATATAAGTTACTCGCTTATAAATTTAATAATTAGAAATCGAATAATTATATAACTTTTATTATTTAGAAATAAGCTTTATAAAAAGAAAGTTATAATTTATTATTTAGTAAATTAAATAGTTATATTTATTATATCGATAAGAAGGCGAAGAAATAAGTAAGTAAAGAAAAACTTTTTAATAATAAAGATTATTATTCTAAATACTTACTCTTAAATAATAAATACTCTAGCTCCGACTACTCCTTACTTAATATTTCCGAGGTTATAGCGCTTAAATACTCTACTTAATAAACTACCGCGGTATCTTCTTTTACTATTAGCTTTACCTTTAAAATATTAGCTATTTTATTAAGAAGCTATACCTAACTTTTTTTACCGTACTCCCTCGCTAATATTAAAATAATATTTTTCCGTAATTTAACTAGCTTAGAAAAAACTATTATAGCGCTTATATATTATTAAAAATTATAAAAGATTATATTAAGGGCCTTATTACCAGGTAAGTTTATTAGGAGTTAAAGGAGTTAAAGGAGATTAAGAGAATCTTAGCTATTATTTCTTATATTAATTACTTTAGTAAGATAGAAAGAATATAAAGGACGCCTCTAAAAGACTTTAATTAATATAAAATAATCCTTATTAGAAAGAAAGAATTCTTATATAAATATATAGATTATAGTATATCTAAGCTATAAGCCTGTTATTATAGCGTTAGGGCAGTTATTTAGGGCCTAGCCCCTTAATCGGTAGCATATAAAGCGCTAGGATTCGGCAATTTACTATAGTAAGAGAACTACTTATAATAGCTACGCGTAGGATAAAAGTACCTACTTTATAGATTTATATAATAAATTACTTTTTTCTTATAGGGGTTATTTTTAGCCGGGTAAGGTCTTTCTAAAGCGTCCTCCGTAATATTAGTAGCTATAAAAAAAACTAAGGTTAAGGGAGCTATTCTTATTTTTAGAAAATCCTTAATAAGGCGTTTTATTACTTTTTTTATTTTAACTTAATAAAGTGTTCTTAAAACCCTTTATAAGTAAACTCGCTTTACTTTTTAATAACCTATAACTCTTATAATAATTCTTAAAATTATAATTTAATTTTAAGAAATTCTAAAAGCTAAAAAAGTTAAAGAGGCTAATAATAATATTTTAGTAACTTATTATAATAATCTAATTTAGGTTATTAAATACTCGCTTATCTTTTTAATAATATATTATAATAAGTAAGCTTTAATATTCTAAAATATAGATATCGCTCTAATTTAATTTACTAAGATAGAAAGAATATAAAGGACGCTTTTAAAAGACTTTAATTAGTATAAAATAATCCTTATTAGAAAGAAAAAATTCTTATATAAATATATAGATTATAGTATATCTAAGCTATAAGCCTATTATTATAGCGTTAAGGTAATTATTTAGGGCCTAGCCCCTTAATCGGTAGTATATAAAGCGCTAAGATTTAGTAATTTACTATAATAAGAGAACTACTTATAGTAGCTACGCGTAGGATAGAAGTACCTACCTTATAGATTTATATAATAAATTACTTTTTTCTTATAGGGGTTATTTTTAGCCGGGCAAGGTTTTTCTAAAGCGTCCTCTATAATATTAATAGCTATAAAAAAATCTAAGGTTAAGGGAGCTATTCTTATTTTTAGAAAATCCTTAGTAAGGCGTTTTATTACTCTTTTTATTCTAACTATTAGAATATATATATCGCTAGCTACTTAGGAATATAATACGCGTTAAATACGCGTAGCATATATCGCAGAGATAACTATCTCTATATAAATAAAGTAGGAGGTTAGGGATATATATAAAGAGGAGTTAAACTCGAGATAATACCGATCTAAGATTAGTATAATATTAATATAATATACGAAGTTAATATAGGAGAAGGATAGGGAGGTAGTTAGTAAGAGAAGGAACGTATATATAATATACTTACTTTTCTATATTTTTTAAGAAAGAGATAAGTTATAAGTAAAGTTATTATTTAATCTTTTATAACTTTATTAGCCGGAGCGTATTATATAATAAATATAATATTCTTATATATTATATAATCTAGATAAGTTACCTAAACTTTATTATTTAAGTTAATATAGTATATATATTCTAAGTTTAATTTATTAATATCTTTACTACGAGAAATTTATAATATAACTTTAGCTACTTATTTAGCTTAGGAAAGATACCTAACCGATACTAATTAGTAATAAAGTTAAGTTATATTATAGACTTAATTACTTTTTATTACTTAAAACTTAGTTAACTAATATAAGCTAAAGTGCCGGCTTTATTATTATTTAACCTTAGTTTAAATCGGAAATAGAAAAGTAATTTAGATAGTAAATATTTATTAAAATACTAACTCTTAGGAAACTATAATTATTATTTTAATAACGTATAAATATACTTTAACTATTATCTAGTTAGTAACTTAATAATTTAGATATCTTAATACTTAGCGATAACTTATTATAAGTTAATATTATCTATTCTTTTTTCTTTTTACTTTTAGTTTAAGATTTTTTAGGAACTTACTTTAATTTTAACTTAAAATTTTATTAACCTTAAATTAGTTTTAATAATTACTCCGTAACTATTATTTACTAAGCTTTTATAAGTTTAGTATAGGAAGTCTCTTATAATTAAGTTAATTTAGTAATATATAAGAGATAAAAATAATAAAAGAAAAAAAAAATAATAAAAATAGAAAAAGTAAAATCCTCGGAATTAGAGTCTCCTACCCCTACTCTTAACGCGGATATCTAAGAGGGCGTAACGCGCGATAATTACGTAGGGCCGGCTAAGTAATATTACTATATTAGTAATATTAGTTAAATATTAACTTAAATATAAATAAGGATTAGATTATTATTAAACTTACTTCGGTATATTAATCTTTATATAAAGGCGTATTATCGCCTATAAATATAGTAAGAGCTTATATAAAAGTAGTAATAGCTAGAATAGTTTATTAAGTTAATATTAATTTATATAAAGTTAAGTTTTAATAAGCTATATATATATTATTATATTAGATACCTTTTTTAGTATATTAATAATAAATAGTTACTAATTAAAATACTTATTTCTAATAAGTATTAATTTTTAGCTTTTACTTACTTATATAGCTAATATAATTTTAATATAAAAATACTTTCTTAATATCGCTATGCTAAATAGCGTCGCGCTACGCTTAAGATAATAGCGTAAGTAATAGCGGGGATATAAAAAGATTACGCTTAGTAGGTTATATTTAATAAAGCGTAATAAGTATTACCGTGAAAATAGGTAATAGTATTCGTAAGCGCGGGCGAAAAATAATCGCGGATACCGTAAAAAAAGCTTATAAAAGGCGTATAAAGGAGATAGGAGTAAGACGCGCGTAATATATATTTAAAACTAAGTTTAAAATATATTAAAAACTAGGTTAATTTTAACTTATAGCTAATATAAATTAAAGCTAAGATTAATATATTTTTACGCTACTAGCTAATTAAAGCTTTAAGAATATCGTTATCGTTAATATTATTCTCGGACTCGGGACTTAAAATAATAATTTAATAACCGCGCGGAGTAGTAAGCGTGCGAAGGGGCGGTCTTAATATATAATAGATCTTAAGTTAAGGTTAATAAAAGCTTACTATAATACTAACTTAAAATCGACTTAAATTTACCTCTAATATATAACGATAATAACGATAATAATAATAATAATAAAAGTAAAAAGAAAAGGAAAGGAATAAGAAGCTTAAGCGTAAAGTAATTTATAAGTAAGGTATTAAGTTATTAATTTACTTTACTAAATAAAATATATATTTACTTTTCTTATAAGTAATATATCGGTATATACTAACTTTTTTTACGGATATAAAAAGTATATATTTTTTAGGTATAAATATCCCCCTCCCCCCCCCCCTTTTTTTAAAATTTTTTTTCCCTTCCCTTTTTATAATTATTTTAGTTTTTCTTATCTATTTTTTATAGATAACTTAGCGAAAGTTTACCGGGTATTACGTTCTTTATTTAATATACTATATTACGTTTATTCTTTATTTCTCTAATCCTCGGACTAGAAAGAAAATATTACTAGGGGATTACGGTACCCCTAGGGTTAAGAATCACGCCGCCCTAGAGGTATTATAATATAAAGATTATAATAACCTAGCGAAATTATAAATATTACGGTATAGGAATATTTAGTACTATAAGAAGGAGATAACTTTTACTAGCTATAAGGGTTTACTAGTTAATAAGGGAGATTCCCCCTTACGCGGCTAATATTTATTAGGGGTTTTTAAAATAAGACGCCTTAGTAATATTCTTATAGCTAGCTTATATTAAGTTTAGGGGAGTTACTTACTAATCCCTTAGCTTAGAAGCTACTAAGCTAAGAGACCGGCTTATAGCAGCGGCCGATAATATATAATATTAAGCTTTATATTAGTAATAATATATAATATTAAGTTTATTACCTAAACCTTATTTATTATTTATAAAATATAAATAATAAGAAAACGTAATATATAGCTTAATATATACTATTTTAGGAAATTATACTAAAATTATTAAGAAATATATTAGATATTAGTACGATATTAACTTAAGTTTATCTATAAATTAGTAAAGTAAGGGTATTTACTAATTTTAAACTATATAAGTTTTTAAAAATAAAAAAATAATTTAATTTATAAAAGCTACTAAAAGAACCTAATTATACCTAGATTACTTACTTAATAAATATATATTCCTAACTATAAAAAGAAAAATTATTAATATTAAAATATATATATTACTAGCTACTTAGGAATATAATACGCGTTAAATACGCGTAGCACGCGTTATAAAGATAACTATCTTTATATAAATAAAGTAGGAGGTTAAGGATATATATAAAGAGAAGTTAAACTTAAGATAATACCGATCTAAGATTAGTATAATATTAATATAATATACGAAGTTAATATAAAAAGAGGATAAGGAGGTAGTTAGTAGGAGGAGGAACGTATATATAATATACTTACTTTTCTATACTTTTTAAGAGAGAGATAAGTTATAAGTAAAGTTATTATTTAATCTTTTATAATTTTATTAGCTAGAGCGTATTATATAGTAGATATAATATTCCTATACGCTATATAATCTAGATAAGTTACCCGAACCCTATTATCTAAGTTAATATAGTATACGTATTTTAGGTTTAATTTATTAGTATCTTTACTATAAGAAGTTTATAATACGACTTTAGCTACCTATTCGGCTTAGGAAGGATGCCTAACTAATATTAACTTAATAAAGTATTCTTAAAACCTTTTATAAGTAAACTCGCTTTACTTTTTAATAACTTATAACTCTTATAATAATTCTTAAAACTATAATTTAATTTTAAGAAATTCTAAAAGCTAAAAAAGTTAAAGAGGCTAATAATAACGTTTTAGTAACTTATTATAATAATATAATTTAAGTTATTAAATACTCGCTTATCTTTTTAATAATATATTATAATAAGTAAGCTTTAATATTCTAAGATATAGATATCGCTCTAATCTAAGTAACTTACTTTAATAAATACCTTACTAAATATAATATTTCCCTTAGCTTAAGTTATATAGCGAAAATATTTAATATTATTAATAGATAAATTATTAATTTCCTTATCTTAATACTTATCTTACTTAATACCTTTACTCTTAAAAACTTATTGCTTAATATTAATAAAGTCGCTATATTCGTTAATAAAAAGTCTATACTTAATAATTTAGGTAAGATTTTAAAATTTTACGAAAAAAACTAATAAGACTCTTATATTTATATAAGAGAATAGATATATCTACTTAGTAAAAGTATTATTATATTACTTTTAGCTATTACTATTAATTATATACTCTTTTTTACTTAGAGCGATATTATTAAAAATAAAATAACTCTAAACTTTAATAATATACTTATCTTTAATATTTTAGATTTAGTAAAAATAGCTCTTAATAATATTACTAAAAAGCTATATAGTTAGAAAAATAGCTTAGTTAAACCCGCTAATAATACTAAATATATAATAACTATTAAGCTTATTAACGCTAATCTATTTATTAATATAATAATAGATTAAGACTCTTTATAGCTTTTTATATAATAATAGCACGAATTATAGTAAAGAAATATATTAATAATACGCTTTATATAAAAAGCACGTATTACGCTATTTAACTATTAATATATAATAGCTATTATATCTATTTAAGTATTAATATATATTAGATCTTTAAGTTATTTAACTATTAATATATAATAATAATATATCTATTAAGCTTAGGTAAGAACCTTATAAATAAATATACTTTTAGTATTAATTTCTAATATTTTTATAATATAATATTAATTATATATTATCTATTTTTATACTCTATACGCTATAAATAGAGAAATAAATAATAGCTATAATAAGAAAGTCCGTAGCTATATAAAGCTTATTTACTATAAACTACTTATAATATACGCTTAAGAATAAGTAATTAAACTATTCGTAATATAGTTAACTTTATTACTATTCCTAATATCTTAAACGCCTCCGTTTTTATAAAATATACTATACTTAAAGCTATAAACTATATTTTTTACGCTATTTATAGTAAGATAATTTATATTTGCTTTTATATTATTAATATAACCTATTGTCGGTTGGGCATCCTTCCCAAGCCGAATGGGTAGCTGGAGTCGTGTCATGGACTTCCCGTGGCAGAGATACTGACAGATCAGACCTAGAACACGCACACCACATCAACCCAGACAACAGGGTTC
>PDHQ01000292.1:0-42364 GCA_003339415.1 Ophiocordyceps camponoti-saundersi (nom. inval.)
TATTAATAATATATATATTATATTTTCTATAAAAATATATTTTTAAAACGCTAGCTTAAATAGGGAAAAATTTTAAAAAAAAATTAAAATAAGCTATATTATAATAAAAATTAGTATTATTTTTTTTAAAAGTAATATTTACTTTTTAGTAAGTTATAAGTAAATAATTATTCTTTATATAATAAAAAGTATTTTTAAAACTAATAATTACTTTTAAATAAATTCTATAAAAAATATATATATAAAGCTTATAAGATATAAAATATAAAAATTATTTTTAAAGTTTTTTTTTAAAAATACTAATAAGAAAATAAGAAAGTAACTATTATACTAATAAGTTATTTATAAATAATTTTATTAAACTATTTTATATACTATTTCTAATCCGGCTTTTTGTTATCTTAAGGTTTTTCGTTATAATTAGGCTCCCTAACTTTTTCCGCTAATTTTCTAGCTTTTTTATAAGCTTTTTTTTATACCTTTATAGTTTTTTTTTACCTTTTTTCTTTCCTTTTACTTATTTTCCTAGGAAAAGGAAACGATCGAATAGTATATTATACTTTAATACGCGTAATTATTCTCTATAAATAATAAATAGCTAAAAATAATTAGTATTTTTTAATTAAAATTTAGAAAGCTTTTTAGGTAGCTTACGTTAAGGAATAAAAATAAGAGGAGGTATTTTAAGTAAAATAAACTCTCCCTAAGTAATAATCGAAGTTATAAAGTTTAAGTTAGATATCTTAAGAGATTAAGGGCACTAGGCTAAAAGCGGTTAGCACTATCTAATTTTTTAGGAAAAAAGCTTCCTAAAAATACCTTTTTTATCTTTATTAAATAAAAATTAAGGGTAATAGAGTAAATTAAAGTTTAAGTTATCTTATAGAACTCTTAAGTTATTAAAGAAAAAGGGAGACTTTAAAAATTTTTCTTAGTATAGGGAAAATAGGTAAGGGTACTTAGTAATCGGCTTAGAAAAGCGCCTTACGCCGCGTATCTAGTCGTAGATTTACTTTTCGTAGATATACCTTCCTTATATTCTTAGAATATTTTTTAGTAGTAAAGTTTAAAAGTCTACTTAAAACCTTATATTACTTATAAAGAGGGGTAAGTATAAAGAGCTCTTTTATATTAACTTAAAGAAAAAACTAGTAAAAAGTAGTAAAAAGATAGGGGAAAAAATATAAGATTCTTTATAGCCTTAGCTATATTAGGTTTTTTTTTTATAATTTTAGCTATTTTATATCTATTTTAAATAAATTCTTAAAAGAAATAAAAATATATTTCTACTACTTACTAAAATAGGTATATTACGCGTAGCGTAGCTACCGCGGGGTAAAGTACTTTTTATAACTTAGGGAATTTAAAAAAAGGTATAAGGTAAAATAAAATATAATTAAAAAATAGAAAAAACTTTATTATAGCTTAAAAAACTTACTTATATTTTTATTAAAGTTTATTTTTAAGTTAATATAATATTATTTAAATTTAAAAAGTAATTATATAAAGTAGCTTTTTTATTATTATTATAGTACTTTAGAGGCTATAGAAGTAGCTGCTAGAACCTCGGTAGTAAGTTAAGTAGGAAAAACCCTCCTAAAAGAGGTAAAACCCCCCGCTATATAATAGGACCGCGTCCGGCTCGGGGCTAGGCTAGGCGCTCTACGTATATAAAGAAAGTAACCGTCGGTTACGGTAATACTATATAACGTAAGGAAAGATAAGGAAAGATAGATAAGATAAGGAAAAGATAATAGTAGCGGCGGTACGTACTACTTATATATACTAATATATACCTCCCTAGCTTCTAAGTATATATTACTTAACTCTTAGGTATATAGCTATATACCTCCTCTATATATAATATATACCTAGGTATATACCCCTTTTTTAAGCCTTCCTAATTAGGAAGCTTTCCTAATTAGGAAGTCGGTCTTTATAAATTAGTAACTTAAGGCTTAAAAGTATATAAAAAAGGGGGGGGTCGCTTTTACTAATATAAGCAAGCTATTATTATCTCGTTATTTTTTTAGTAATTTTAACTATATAAGTAATCCTTAGCGCGCGTAACTAGTTCGTAGCTAACTTATACCGGAGTAAAATACCCGCTAAACTAGACTTTCTTTAAGCGGTATCTTACGTAAAGTATATTAGTACGCTTATTAGCTTTAGTAACCTTTATTAAGTTTAAAGAAATAAGTACTTAGCCCTAGCGTATATTTATATTTACTAATAACCGGGGTAAATTATCTAAGCGTAGCTTATATTAAATATATAAATAATTATACTAAGTATTAGCTAATTAATAATCCCGCTATAGCTAAAGCTATTCGCGTTATAGTTAAGGTCGCCTGCTAGCTAAGCTTTAATTATAACGCCTAAATAGTAAGTAATATTAAGGTTATATTAAGTCCGTAATAAGTCCTATACTAATAAGCGTAATAGAAAAATATAATCTAGTATATTAAAAAGATACGCGCTATTACGCGTTATAATAATACTTATACTAATTAAGTTATATAGGTAGCTGCTAGCTATATACCGCTTTAAAGCTTATAGCCTCTTACTATTAAGGCGGACTTTATTATTAATATAACTAAAAGTTTAACTAGCGCTAACTAACTTATTATTATTATATTAGCTTAGATATAAAAATAATATATTTTCTATATATAAGTAATTAACTTTTTTAAATAGTTAACTAAGGAGCTATATTATATCCGCTACGCTATTAAGAATAAAGCGTACTTATAAGGGAGCTTATCTCTTACTAATTATCTTCCTATTCTCTATACTCCGCCTCCTATTACTAATTTCGCTTCCGCCCTAGTACCTATTAAGTCTAAGTCTAAGTTAGAGGCCGATAAGCTTAATAAGCTTAAGATTATTTTTACCTTAAGCGTTAAGGTTACCCCCGCTATTAGGGAGGATATTATTAGCGCTTATATTATAACTACGCTACCTCCTTATAAGGAGATTTTTAATCTTATTTAAAATAGTTTAGTTAATAATATATCTAATAACGAAAATTTTATAACGCTAGTTAGTAATTATACTATATCTAGTAAGGAGGAGAAGCTAGCGGTAAAGGAGGAGTAAGTAGCTTTAGTTTACGCTTATAATTATAGTTAAGGTTAGGGCCGCGGCTAAGGCCGCGGCTATAATAAGCGCGGTCGGTCCCGCGCTTTGCGTAGTTAAATTAATACCTTATATATAATTAAGATAGTTTAGCTTTAAAGCTAGGTAAGTAGCTAATAAGATAAATAATAAAATTACTACTATAAAGCGGTTATTATATATTTATTACGAGGCTAAAAGCCTTATCTCCTTTATTTATTTTATTTTTATAAAGTAATATTATAAGGTTAAATTAGCGTAATTATTTAAGTAAAAGAAACTAATATATAAATCTAGCTATAAATTAAAGGTTATTAAGCGCTTTAGTAAAATTACGCTAGTCCTATATTAGTTATTAGTTAATATCGAAGAGTAACTTATTTTTATAAGTAAAGGTATAGTTAAGAAAGATATATAATATAGTCTTATTACCCTTATTATAAAGGTAGTATTTCGAAACTACTTTAGGAACCTTATAAGCTTAGAGAAAAAAATTAAGCTTAATATATTTAGTCTAAAGTTATATAAGTACTATACTAATAAACTTAGAAAGTCCTTTATTAATACGTAAAGCGGTCCTAGCCTTAAGCTATAGCGGTTTATTAATAAAGTAGCTATAAGATTACCCGTACTTCTTAAGCTTACTTTCTTAGGAATATTATTAAAGGAGCTACTCTTCTTAAAGTTTAATATCGAAGTTATATTACGTGCGTCTAGCCTCTAATTCGGGTCTAGTTTATATTTTATAGAATTCTTTTAAGTCTTATAATACTTAATATCTTTATTAATAGGGGCGCCCCTTATACCTATA
This sequence comes from Ophiocordyceps camponoti-saundersi (nom. inval.), assembly GCA_003339415.1. Taxonomy (NCBI): domain Eukaryota; kingdom Fungi; phylum Ascomycota; class Sordariomycetes; order Hypocreales; family Ophiocordycipitaceae; genus Ophiocordyceps; species Ophiocordyceps camponoti-saundersi. The sequence goes on from PDHQ01000292.1 coordinate 3,929, forward strand.
TCTAACCTACTTAGTAGCTTTTTTTACTATAATACGGATAAGGTTTACTATACTTATATATTAAAAGCGGTAATAAGTATAAGCTATTTAATAAGTAAGGTATAAGTTAAGGGGGGGGACGAAAGCCTTTATTTTAATATAATAAAAAGGGGTAGCCTTATAAGCTCTAATAATAATTTTTAAGTATTTAAACTATTCTATAGCTAGCGCTTTTATAATAAAGCTATATAGTTTCCCCCTTAGTTATATAAGCGGGGCGAACTAAAATATATTAAATATAATCGCTAATCTAATAGCTTTAATATAAACTTTTTTTACTCTTAATAAAGTATAATTTTATATTAATATAATAATTTTAATAAGGGCTAGGTATTAGCGCTTAAGTTTAGCGGTAAGTTTTCAAAAGTAAGATTTCTATTAAAGTTTATAATATAGCTAAACCCTTAAGAGTCTCGCTTTCTATATAAGCTAAACTATCTTTATACTAAGCTAAAGCTAAGTTATATCTACTTTCCTAGCTTTTATAAAATATATTAACTTACTTTTAGCTAGCTAAAAAGTTATTTTATACTTAAGGGCTTATTATTTATAAATTCGCTACGCTCGCTTAAGTTAAAAAAATACCTAGGCCTTATTATATCTAATATTAAATATATTAATATTATTAGCGAAGCTTACTATAAATAGTCTAATTATTAAGTTTAGATATTAGTATAGTAAAAATATATATAATAAGAAAAGGATTAGTAATATAAAAAACTTTTAAGGAACCCTTTACTAAATTAAGAAAGTATTACTAAGCTTATAATTAAACTTAAGTTATAAGGTTTTAATAATAAAATAAGAATAAATAAACGCTATAACTTATTTAGGAAAGCCTAAGTAATTAAGAATAATTATTAGCTTATTATAAAAAATATAGTTAAAAGCTCCGGTAAAGTTTAATAAAAAGAGTAAAGCGGTGCCGCCTTAGTCTTAAATAATCTTAATAGTTTTAATAAGTATAAAAACTATAATATTAATAAAGCGTTATAGCTTATTACTTATTTAGCTATTTAAGAGGATATTAGCTATTTCCGCTATAAACGCTATTTTCCTAGCGATAATTATTTTTAAGACTTTCCTTATTATATTAAGGAGCGAAATTAGCTTATACCCGCCCGGGGTATAATACGTAGCTAGTAGTTTACTTACTTTACGGATAATTATAATATTAGAGGCTTTAAATTATAATAGGAAGTAGCCGCTATTAATATAGCCTTAGAAGATTTTTTAGAAAACTTAGATAAAAGGGGGTCTATATCTTTTTAGGAACTTAACTAAGATCTTATTAGGGCCGGCGGACTTTTATAAAATAATTAAGAAAAAAGTAAAGTAGATATCGTCGGTAATAATCGAACGTTTAATATAGAAGGGAGGGAAGGGTTTATTTAAGGTAAGAGGAGGGGCCGAGGTAGTAGGAGTAGGGAAGAATTACTAGCTAAGTAAGATCGCTTTATCCGAGAAGGTAGATACTAAGTTTAAGTCGGGGCTTTTCTATAGCGTTAGTATATATATAGGCTCCGGCGGGGCCTAGCTCCGGAGCCGGGCCTAATATTTTATTATCTAAAGTATTGCTAAGTTTATCGAGATGCTATCGAGGAAGTCGCGCTAGGCGCCACGTATATAAAGTAGCTACTTATTCCTTTAGTTTAATATATTTTATAAAGAAGAAATAAATAAAAATAAAAATAATAAAAAAAAGGTAAAAAAGTTTACTTTTTTTAAGCTATAAGCTATATTTATTTTATAATTATAAGGCTATTATTAGCTTTTATTTTAAATCTTTTATTTAAATAAAAAAGTATTTTAAAGTTAATAATATAAATAAATATAAATTAATAGTTATAATTTTAAGTAAAAAATCTTATAAGAAAGCTTAAAAATATATTACTTAAAAAGATTTAATTTATATTTTTAACCTTATTATTAAAGGAGTTATTTTTATTAAAAATAAAAACTTTATCTATATCTTAGTTTACTATACTAAAAAATAACTTAGTAAGGAAAAAAGGGTAAAAAATAGAAAATAATTTATAACTAAGGCTATAATAACCTTACTAACTTAAAAAAAGATATTACGTAAAGTAAACCCTTTTCTTCTTTACTAATTTTTTAAATTATTTTTTTCTTTTTAATTAAGCTTTTAAAATAAATATTAGTATTTTTAGTACTTAGTATAAGGTAGTAAATAAAATAATTTTTATCTTTTTTAATAATTTATTTAAAAATAAGAAAAAATTATAGCTTTATAAAATATATAATTCCAAGTAAAATAAGCCTTAAAAGCTTTAAAAATAATATTTATCTTTACTTATAATAAATTCTTAAAATAAATATATTTTTTCTATTAATATTTTTATAATAATTATAAGAAAATAGATAAAATTATAAAATAGTAGTTTTTAGCTATAATAATACCTATTTGTTTTTTTAAATTATTACTTACTATTATATAATCTACTAAAGTTTTTTTTTCTAAGTAATATTTTTAAAAAATATTTTTTAAAAAATCTTATCTTTAACTTTTTATTAAAAAATAAGTAAAATAGCTAAAATTATAAAAAAAGTACTATTTAGAAGCGCTTTTAATAAGGTTTTTTTTAAAAATATAAAAAAAAATTAACGCTAGTAACTAATTTTTTAGTCTTTAGTCAGTTAGTAACTAACTAAAAACTAAAAGTAACTAACTAAAATTAGTTACTATAAGGACTTTAGTTAGTTAGTAACTAATTTAGTCCCTAAAAATAAGGACTTTAGTTAGTTAGTCTAGACTAACTAAAAAAAGACTAAAAAGTCACTAATTAATTTTAAACCCTAATAATATCTTATCTCTTCCCTTTTAAAGCGAAATTTTTATTTAGCGTAAAAAGAATAAATAGTAAGGTCCTTTTTATATTTCTAGTTTCGATAGCTAGGATATTATCCTTAAACTCCTTATAAGACTAACTAGATTTTATACGATATAAGTTAAACCTTATCTCCGCTCCCTCCCTATTATACTTATAGAGAAAAAGGTATAGTTTAAAATCCTAATTATACCCCTATATAATAAAAACTTATATAAAGCTTTTCCCTTTATATTTATTACTACGAAGGAAAAAGATAATTATATACTTACTATATAATTACGGTAATAAGGTATTATTACTATTTTAGAATAATTATTCGAGGCCTCTAACTATAAGGAAATTAATACCCTCTCTATATAGGAAGTTCTTACCTTTATCCGATATAACCTTTCCTTAAACCTTATAAGGCGTATTTTTAAAACGCGTCTTATATAAGAAATAAAAAACTTAAATAATAGCCTTTATAAAAAGTCCCGCCTAGTTATTTAGGGCTATAAAGATAATAGTAAAAAAGAAATCTTTATATAATTATTTATAATTCTACGTATATTATAGCGCCTCCTTCTTACTTTTAGACTTACTTTTATAAAGTTATATAACTACTAAAGTAAACTGCGAGATATTATATAAGCGTATATATAATCTGCCGATCTTTTAAGTTATATAATATACGCGTACTTTCCTAAAAAACTATAAGATTAATATCTACCCTATACTCTTTTATATATTAAGAAGCCGCTATATAAGCTAGCAGAATAAAGATTATACTAATTTAAAATATATTATAATTATTATTATATAAACTTTTATATAACGCCCTTATTATATAATCTATATTTTTTATTTATAATAGCTAGCCCTAACTTATTCGGAATAATAAGCTTATAAATAGATAATATACTCTCTTTTACGTTTAATATATTCTCTAAACTTAAGGAAAATAAGTTAAAATAGGCAGAGCTTCGTATAAAGCTTAAAATATTCCTTACTAATAGCTTATTTATTAACTTTAATAGTAGTTATATTACGCGCGAATCGTATAATATCGTTCTTATATAGAAAGGATAGGTAAAGGGCCTTTACGTTATTAACCTAACCGCTAATATTACCCCGTAAGACTTTATTAGCTAGCGAGCCTAAGGAGTATATATTACTTCTACTTATTAACTAAAGGCGTTATATAACCTTATAGTAGCCGCTTAAGTAACCGATCTTTCCTTATAGGATATTTTAGCCCTTAATAAATATATCTAATAGTAGATTAATAATATTACTTACGGTTTATAGTTTATTTTACTTAACTTATCTTATATAAAACTATTTATTTTTATAGATAGGTTATTTATAAATAATAAGGACTTTACCTTATAGCTTAGCACTTTAATTATCCTTAATAAAGAAGACTAGTCCTTTAACTTATTTATTATATAAGGTAATATCTTTTATTAAACTTTTACGAAATATAAAAAGGTTACTTAAAGTATTTTAGTAAGCGAACTTTATAGTATAGTAAATAGCGTTAATATTAGCCTAGCCCTTTACTTAACTATTTAGGCTATTATATAATCTCTAAGCACGCCTCTAATCCCTCTTATTCTCTATATAAACTTATATTTATTATATAACTATTTAATAAAGCTCGGCTTAACGATAGTAAAATAGCTAATAATCGATATTATAGCTATTTATAAATTATATAAGCGTAAGGAAATTTTAGAAATATAATAAATTAATAGTAAGAATAACTTAGCTAACGCTTATATTAAGGATAGCCTTAACTTAGCCTTATTAACCCTTATTTCTATAAATTCCTATAAGTTACGAATTAAAGCTACTATTTAATAACTTACTTAAGTTATATAAAACTTATACTTTTTTCTTTCCTATATCTTTACTTAATCTAACCCTCTATCCTTACTTTTCTATTTTTTTTATATTTTTACGTTTTTTTCTATTATTTTTATATAAAAATTACTATTAATTTTTTCTAAGTATTATCTAACCCCTATACCTAATTTTAAAAATAAAAAGCAAAGCTATAAGTCCTAAATACTTAATATTTTTTCTTTTTCTTTTCCTTTTTCCTTATCGTCCGATCTTACTACTATTTTTTTTCTACTCTTACCCCTTACTACTTATTATCTAAGATAGTAATATACTCCTCCGTATTAGGAGGCGCTCTACTTAGTATTATTATTACCTATCCTTACCGCTAGCTATCGGGCGACTTAATAAGAGTAATTATTAGAGTATAAAATACCGGCCTAGGAGTTTATAACGCTTAGCCCTATTATACGAAAAAGTATCTTATTATATAAAACCGCTATATATAAGTAGTATAAGCTTTATTACTATTTATCTAATATATATTAAAAAAGTAAGGATTTTTAGCGTAAATATAATATAGTTTTACTATTACCTTACTATAACTTATAAGTAAGATTATTAGAAAATAACTTAGGCGTTAAATAATAATAGCCTTAATACGCTTAGAATCTTAAATATTATTAAAGTAAATAAAAATATCGGATAATAGTATAGCTACTAGTTAGATCTCCGCTTATTACTCTCCTATTAGTATTATTATTATATAATAGTTAAACCTTTTTTTTTTATATTTAAGGATATTTACTATATAAAGCGCCGGTTATCTTTATTATTATAAAATATATAAACTTAGTAAAACCTAAGTTAATAAGCTATAATACTATTAGGATAGGGAGGTATATTATATAACTAATAATTATTAATAAAAATAACTTAAGTATATTATATAACTTATTAATCCTTATTAAAGATTTTTCTAGTTATCGTTATTATCTTCGTTAATTAGCTTAAAAAAGAAAGAAAGAAGAAAAGAAGAGAAAGAGAGAGAGAGAGAGAGGGAGCGAGGAGGGGTTTTTCTACCCTTCTAAAGGCGGTAAGAGGCGGCAGAATCCGATTTTTAATTCCTATTTTTCGTAATATTTTTTAGTATTTTTAGTATAAGGTTATAGAAAGTTAGCTTTCTACTTATTTTTCTTAATATTACGATTATAAGAAACTTTTATAGTAAAACTTTATAAAAATATACTATAAATTAAATTATATAATAACGTAACTTTTATTTTTTAGCTAATAGCTTATTTTCTTTATCTCTTTTTATTACGGTATTACGGGCGTTATTTACTTTTAGAGATTTTTTTAATTATATATTTATTTAATATTATATAATTATTTTTCTTTAGAAACGTCTACCTTTTAGGAAAATAAAGTTTTTTCTTTATATAATACCTTTTTATTTAGTATATCTTTTTATAAAAAGAAAAAGTTAAGTATTAAATATTATCTCTATATACCCCTTTATATCTATTATATAATATATATATAGAGGATAGCACGGATATAGGGAAGCCTCTAATAAAATATATATTATTACCTAAGTTATGCCTTATACGATTTAGGAGGTAGGATGTAGCTTAAATAAGAAGAAGGAGGGTATAGAAGTAAAGTATTATCTAGCTATATAGCCGCTCTTCCTCGTACGATAAAGGAAGGGCATCTATCTCTAATTATACTTAATTTAGGTTACCTTTGCTTTCTCTTACTTATACGTACGTATAAAGACCACTTAATAATTTTCCTCCTTATTCTCTTTCTTATTATAAGTCTCTTCGTCCTCGGCCTTTTCGCCTTAGTTAAAATTATTATTATTAAGCTTATACTATTCTTCCTAGTTTTCTTAAAGCTATTTTCTAATCCTTATAGCGCCTAAGTATAATATAGTAATATAGTCCTCTTATATAAAATTACTAATAAAGATCCTAAGCGTAATAATTCGGAATCTTTTAAGGATTTAGTAATAAGGTATAAGGATCTTAGAGTATAAGCTTTTAAGTATTATTAATCTTATTTCTAGTTTAATTATAAGCTTCTTATAGTTTTCCTAGCTTCTTAGTTTAAAGTTATACTTATCTTTTAAAAAATTAAACTACTTAGATTTTCGAATATTTAGTTTATTTACCTTAATAATATAAAGATTATTAATAGCTTTATTAATTAATTAGTTATATAAGTTCTTATAGCTATTTTAATTTTAAATAGCTTAATCTCTTAATAAGATCTTAAAGATAGGGGGCGCTTTATCTTTTAATTTAAATTACTTTAAGCTTATCTTACGCTTATTTAATAAGCTATTAATATATATATTAATTTTAAGGCTAAGGAAACCTTAAGCTTAATATTAAAGTATAGTAATAGCTAGGTATCTATATTCGAACTTTTCTTTTTATTAAGTTCCGGGGATAATAATATAGTAAAAAGGGTAGTTTCCTTAGATTTTAGCTAAAATATCTTTCTAAGCTATTATCGCTTTCTTTAATCGTAGCACGTATCCTAAATTTATTAAATTAAAATAGTAAAAGATCTAAGCTTCCTAGTTTTAGAAAAAACTACCTTAATAATATTTAGAATTTATATTACTTCTTTTAAAATTAACTATATTACCTAAGAGGGGGTAACTATTTAATTCTTATTTTAAGTTAAACTTTAATATAATATAGTTAAATTTCTTCCTAAATAATATATTAGTATTTTCGCTAATATTAGGAGGTATTATAATTATTATTAGGAATATAAATAAATATACTTTATCTTAGATCCCCTTATTAAGGATTTTAATTATAGCTTTTAATTTAAAGCTAATTACTTATAATCGTTTTTACGCTTTAAAAATAAAACGCTTAATATTATTAGCGTAATAGTTTTAGTTAGTAATATCGTAAAAAAGTATAATTTTAATAATTTTCTCGCTAACTTAGAATATATTTAAGTATTTAATTTTATTTATAAAAATCTTAATATATTTTTTTAGCTATATTATATATTTTATAAACTAAGGGGGTTATTTATAGTTAAGGGTTCGGGTAAGGTTAGGAGTTATTATTAAGAATAAGAGGTTAGGTAACCTAAGCCCCGTTACTATTTTATTATAAATTATCTTAGTAATTTTAAACTTATTATTCTTATTATTAAAAAATATTCTCTTAGCCTTAATATCTATTTCTTTACTAAGCTTAATATTTAAATTTAATAGATTTATTTTATCTATAATTTAATAATATATAATATATAAAAATATTTTTAATTAAATAGTTATAATAAGGGAGAAAAAAAGTATATATAGAAAAAAAAGGAAAAATATATTACTTTATTTTATTATAATTCTTTACCTTAGTTATTAAGCTTATCGTAATATATTTTAGTTAATATTATAATATTATAATATTATAAAAGAAAGAGTAAGGAGGGCTTTTTCCTAATTAAGAAGGAATAGTTATTAGCTAGCTATTAGCTTCGCCCTTATCCTCTCCCTTTTTATTTATCTTTTTTTCCTTTATCTACTTAACTTAAACGCGTTAATAATAAAGACTTTAATTATAATAGCTCCTAAGTTAATTAAAAAAAAGTAAGCTAAGAAAATAAGGAACTATCTCTTAAATATTTATAATTTTATTTCTTATAAGATAAATATAAAAAATATAAGCGTCTTATTAACCTTAGCTTAGTAAAATTATATTACGCTTAAAACTTTTTCTTACTTAAAATATATACGCGTAAGTATTTTAATTAAATAATTTTTAATATTTAAGCTAAATTTTTATACTTAGGCTTATACTTATTTTAAGATTTAATATAAGGGAGGTATTAATATTAGATATTTTAGCGTTTTAATTTATATTAAGATAGCTTTTCGCGAAAAAGTTCTTAAGAATTTTCTAACTTTTATAAAATAGGAGATAGCTAGGGCGACTCCTTTTAAATATTTCCTATATTAATTCCTTAAGGTTAGGGAGAGAGAGTTCTAAGAGGAGATAATAGAGACGCCTTAAATTACTTATATCTTAACTAAGATTATATATTTAGAAAAATCTTTCTTTAACTATTTAATTAAGGGTAAACGCTTCGAATATTTTAAAGCCTTACTTATCTTAATATTTAGGTAATATAACTTAAAAATATATAGCTATTATTTATAGTTTTAAATTATAATTATTACTTATTATAAAAAGTATATTTTAACTTTTTTTATAAGTATATTTCGATATTTAATTAAAAAAGTTATAGTTATTTAAATTATATTTAAAATAAAATTAAAGCTATTACTTATAATTAGCGTTAATATATTAGATATTTTATTAAAGTAGAAAATAACGAAGCTTTATAAATACTTAGTTATTTTATAAATAATAAAGATATCTTTATTAATTTTATAATATATAAAGATTATCTAAACCCTTAAGTTACTTTTTATCTAGTTAAAAATATACCTAACTTATTCTTAGAAAATAGTTTAAAGCTTAAGGAGAGTAATAAGTAGCTTAATATTAAAAAGTAAGCTTAGAAAATCTTAAAACTAAAGTAAAGTAATTAATTATAGGTATTAGGATCTAATAGAGGAGCTAAAATAAAAAAGAGTTATCGTACCTTTATTTAAATATATTAACTATATTAAAATACCTTCCCTTTCCTTTTTATAATTATTAAGTAAAGGAGTTTTAGGTTTTAAAGCTTATAAGGTAATTATAGGATAGCCTTAATATAAAGGGCTTTTTATATTTTAATATTTAAGGAAGCTAAACTTTAAGAGTAGTTTTTAGCTTAGCTTAAGTATTAAGGAGACTATCCTTAATAATTAATTTATTATTCTAATTACTAAAAAATATATAATTTTTTAAAACTATTTAATTATAAGCTTTAGCGTTTAAATCCTAAACTTTATATAATTTAGCGTTAATTTCTTTTTTAGTTATAAAAAAAGTTATTATAGTAAAAATAGGTTTTTTCCCTTATAAAAGCTAGTTATTAAAGTTAAAAAACTATTATCTATCTTCCGCTTAATAGAACTTTTTAAAATAGTTTTTAGAAATTATTTTATTAAAGTTAATCTTATTTAATATTTTTAAATAGTAATTTCTGGTAACTTTAGCTTTCGATATTACCTTATAAGGTTTATTTTACCTTATTTATAACTTAGTAACCTTTCTAAGGTTAATAGCTTATTATATATTATAGTAAAGAATAAGGTTTTTTTCTCTAAGGTCCGTAAAGCGAAGTTTATACTTATTATTATTATCTATCTTTTAAGTAAGGTATTATCGATAGGTTATAACTTAGGTTCTAGCTTTTTCTATATCTTTTTTCTTCCTCCCTAATATCTTTATATATACTATTAGTAAATTAAATAGTTTCTATATTTTATTTTAGTTAATAAAGTATTAGGTAAGGTATTTAACCTAAAGAGGTAGGACTAGCTCTAAGCTATAAATTAAGTAAAAGGCCGATATCTTATATAAGTTTTTAATAGCTATATAGTTAGCTAAGATAGCTTAAAATAAAAACTTAACTTATTTCTTTATTTTCTAAGCTATTTTTATAAAAGCTAAGGAGATTAACTAATACTTAACTTTAATAACTAAGTTTACCTTAAAGTTATACTTAAAAATAAAAATAACTTTTATATTAAAGTTTTCGAGGATTATTTAAAATATAAACTTAACTTTAAAGCTATTATTTATTATAGCTTTAAATAGGACTTCGTAATAGTAAATAATAAAAAGTATAAACTTTATTATAGCGGCTATAATAAGATCTTTTATTAGCGTAACCTTAACTTATTTAGTAAGGTTATTACGCGCTTCTAAAAAATACTTATACCCTTAATTAATTAATATATACTAAGTATCTAAATAGATTTTTTTTAAAAAATTATTTAGGGGCTATTAGGACTAAGCGTTCCTAAGGTTATTAGGGGTTAAATTTCTAATAAATAGGGCAGGTTAAGATAGTAGTATTTACGTAGTTTTATAAGCTTAGCTATTAGTAGCGTTTTTTAACGAAATTATATATAACTTCTCTTCCTTTATAGCTTATTTACTTATAGAACTTAATTATAATCTTTCTTTATTATTTTTCTTTATTAATAACTAAATAGGGGTATTATTTAAGCCTTATTAGTTTCTTCTAAAGTTTATCGTTAGCTATTATAAAAGTTAAGGCTAATAGTTTAAATTTCCGGAACGCTTAGGCTTTTATATACGGGGGCCTTTCTATTTATCCTAAGAAAATAGTAATTTAACTATACTTATTAAAAAGTATTTAATTAAAGGATTAAGTAACTATTACGTTAAGGTATAAGTTTATAAAGTCTTCTAAATCTTTATTTTTTTCTTATTTAAGGAGGTTAATATTTATAATTAGTTTTCTAAATAAAGCGTCTATAATAGGATTCTTATTTTTAGTAATATAATATATAGTAAAATTAAATAAGAAAATATAGCTAACTTATCTAATAATTATAGCTTTAGGAATATTTTTAAGGGATCCTTTAAGCTAGTTAACTAAGACTTATATATCTATTTTAAGGTAAAAATAAACCTTATAGAGATAAAGCCGTAAGTATCTTATAGCGTATAGTATAGCTTTATATTCCCTTTTTATTATATTATAATTTACTTCCGTAAGGTTATATACGCTGCTTTTAAACCTAACTATTCGTTTAGTCTTTTTAACTTCTTATAGTAAAACCGCCCCCTATCCTATAAGGCTAGTATTATATATAAGGATAATTTCCCTATAGTTTAGCCTTAGATTAAGTAATACTAGGAACTAAGAGTTTAATAGTAATACCTTAAAGTTTACTATAATTTTAGAGTATTCCGCTATCTATTCTTAGGGAGCGTTTTTTTTTAATAGGGAGGTTAGTAGTTTAGTAATCTAAGTAAACTAAGGAATCTAAATCTAATAAAAGCTTAAAAGGCTTAGGAAATATCTAATTTAATAAATTAAGTTATAAATAACCTAGCTTTTAAGTTTTTTAACTTTATAATTAACCGGCTTCCTTTTATAAAAGCTTATTATAAACTTTATAAGTTTTATTAATTCTTAGCACTAGTAAGATTTCTTCCTAGTAATTATATAGCTTATTAGCTTAATATTAATAAGGACCTTATTAATATTAATAAAATATTTATAGATAAAGCGTTAAATACCTAGCCTTATTTCCTTATTATTATATATAGTTTCCGGTCCCTTAATAAGGATATTATTTATAAAGATATTATAAACTTCTAAGATAAGATTAAATAGTATTTACTATATAACTTTTATAAATTAACTTACTAAGTTCGTTACTCCTATTAGTATAATATATTAGTAAAAGAGACTAATTAATATTACGAAAGTTATATAATCTTAGCTTTTCGAGTTTAAAAGTATTTAATTATACCTTAAAAAGAGGTCTAGGAGTATTAAAACCTTATATATTATAAATTATTTACTAAACTTATTAGTATAAGGTAGCGGGTTAGCGTCTCGTATAGTATAGCTATTAAGTATTATTATAAAGTTAATAAGCCGAACTCCTCCGTTTTTCTTAGCTACTACTATATAATAATTATAATAGGAGGCGTAACTAAGTTTTAGAACTCTATATTATACCCTATTTTTAAGAAGTTTAACTACTTATAAGAGTATCGCTTTAGGGATATTAACTAGCTTTGCTTACTAAGCCTTATATTTAATAACTTTAAATATAATAAGAAGCGCGACTAATTAATTTACTTATCCTTTTTTACTATAATCCTAAGCTAAGGTAGCTTTCTTATTAATAAGTATAGTATATAATATAGCTTATTTATTATTAAATAGTATTATAATTATTTATTCTCGTATATTAACTAATTAATTAGGGGTTAGTTTATAACTTTTCGTAATTTTAGAGAATTTATTAGTAATATCTTTATTAAATAGCTTATTATTACGAATATTTTTTTTAATTATACTTTATTTCCTAGCTTTCTAGCTAAAATTGCCTTTTAGAATAAATTTATCTAAGCGGATATTATTATAAGGTATTTTCTTATTAGCTTTCCTTTTATATATTATATTTATAAAAGCTATTAACTAAAGGCGCGCTTTATTATTATTAGCTTCCTTTTATTAGATAATTAAAAATATTTAAGCGGCTTTAGCTTTCGTTTAGTATATCCTCTCTCTTTTAGTAAGTTTAAGATATTAGATAACGCTTTAGTTAATAAGGGTAGTATTATAATATACTTCTAATTAGTTTATTATTAGTTATTCTTTTCTAAGTTTTAGTTAGTAATATCTTATTATCTATTAGCTTATATAACTATTTTATTATTTTCTTTATCTTATTTATTTTTATTTAAGAGAAAGAAAACTAACTCCTTTTCTTAGTAAATTATTATTCTTTTAGGTGCTAACCTCTTTTCCTCCCCTTTCCTTATAAGGAAAGGCCCTAATCCTTATTAAGGAAAATTATTACTATACCTAATAGCTAAAATAATAATATTAATAGAAGCTAAGTTAAGGAATAAGATAAGCTATTTATTATTTTATATAGGTAGTCTTATTATTAGGGTAATAATTCGGGTTAAACTAAAAATATATTAAGTATAAAGATCCCTAGACCTTATATAATAATTAAATATTAGCTAAGTAATACGGATAAAGAGTATACTTAAGATAAAAAGAATAAGTATATTATTATAATAGATAAAGATTTAGATAAGTATATAGATAGGTTTTATAAAGATAATAATATCTAAGATAGCTATTAGCTAAGTTAATTTCTTATTAAAAGATATTATATTAATAAAGATAAGGTAATATTTAAGGTTAAATTTATAAGCGTACTAAAAGGTAATAATATTCGTTTTAGCCCCTATATTAAGGAATACTAATATAGGGGTAATATTAATACCCCTAACGTAAACTTATATATAAGGGAGGTTTTATATTATTTTTAATATATTAAAAAATAAAATATATATATAAATATTAAGAGATTTAAGTATAGATATTAGAGGAAACTTAAGGTTCCTAAAAATAAAAATTTCTAAGTTTAGGATATAATTTTCTCTATTTTCTTTATAAGTAATCTCCTTAAGGGTATAATAATTAAATAGTTTTATAAGAGTATAGTTATTTTTAAAAATAATAAAGTTTATATTTAGCTTAGCGTAAGTATTATTAAAAAAATATAAAGCTATTATTAAAAAGGTAATTTATATATTTAAAGATTATAATAATATTAATAATATTAAAGCTAGCTTAACTAGCTAAAAGCTAATTAATTAGTTTCTTAATAAAGATTTCCTTAGATTTAAAAATCTTATAGTTAAGATATTTTACTTTATTAGCTAATATTTAAAAGACTTTAATACTAAGTTCCGGGTTTATTATAATTAAGTTTATTAACCTAATAGAAATTTTCTTTCTAATAATCTTATCTATAATTAAGTTTATAATCTTATTATATTTATTAATAATTTTTACTTTAGGGCGTAAGTAAGTAGCGGCTAAGAGGGCTTTATCTTAGAATTTCTTTTACTTAGTAATAGCTTCTTTTTATTATATAATTTCCTAAGTATAAGTAGTTAGAGTTAGTTAACTAATAAATCGTAGAATACTAAAAGGGGAAAGGGTTTATAAAACCCTATCCTTAGTTAGGCTCTTTTTAACCTTTAAAAGCTTAAGTTTATAAGCGTTAACTATAGCTTAAATAAAGTTAACTTTAACTATTTAATCTAATAGCGCCGTATCTTATTATATAATAATAAGAGATATAATAAGCGCTAAGGTTTTATTTTTAGGTAATATTAAAAAGGTTTATTACGCTATATTATTATAATCTATAAAAGATAAGATTATCTTTTATTCTTTCTTATTAGGAGACTAATTATAGTTATTAATAATAAGGCTTTTAACTTTTAGAATTAAGTTTAATATAAAGGATCCTAGCTAATTCTTAACCTAATATATTAAAAAGCGTTTAATATAGCTTCCTACTCTAATAAATTTATATAGAAAGCTTAGTAATATAGTAATATAAAAAGTATATAATCTAAGAAAAAGCTCTCTAATCTCTAAGTTATAATAAGCAAAGCTTAATTCCTTATTATAAGTTACTAGAGGGCAGTTATTAGCGTAATAAGTAAGTTTATTATAATAATAGTACTTATAACCTTTTTTACCTAAGATTATATTAATATTTAATTTATTATTAAATTTATTAGTCTTATATATTATAATATTAGTAGTAATAAGGGGTCTACCTTATTAAGTCCTATAAGCTAAGGTATTTTAATTCTTAACCTTATTAGCTAAGCTATAGATATTATCTTATATATTAGCTAAATTAATAAAAAGGGAACTTGTTTATCTAGCTAAATTATTTATAGTTATACTTTTTAAATTACCTTACTATCTCTTAGTAACGGTTTTTAAGTAAGTTTTCTTATAAATTCTCTTAGGGGTTATTAGTTACTTTTCTTTTAGAAAAAACTTTATAGCTTCTTTTTAGTTTAGTAGCGGTGAAAAACATACCTAGAAGAAAAATAACGCTAAACTAAGATAGCAAGTTATTAGGAGCTTATATAAGTTATAATTAAATAGTCCTTTAAGTCCTTTTAGTTCTCGGATATTTTAACGCTTTAGAACTATTAAGGGTAATAATAATAGGATAAGGGGCTATCGCTAAGTATATAGCATAGTTTAGTTTCCTCGTAAAGAGGAAGGAATTAAGTAAAAATTAGCCCTGAAGCTTATCTTTATAGCTTTTATAAAAGTTATATATTATAAATTATTAGATATTATCTCTCTATACCTCTTTATATCTACTATATAATATATATATAGAGGATAGCACGGATATAGGGAAGCCTTTCACGAAATATATATTACTACCTAAATCGTGCCTTATACGACTTAGGAGGTAGGAGGTAGCTTAGATAAGAAAAAAGAGGGTATAGAAGTAAAATATTATCTAGCTATATAGCCGCTCTTCCTTATATAATAAAGGAAGGGTATCTATTTTTAATTATACTTAATTTAAGTTACCTTTACTTTTTCTTACCTATACGTACGTATAAAAACTACTTAATATTAATTAGTAGTTATACTAGTTATTATTAGTTAACTATAGATTAGCTAGAGTAATAAGATAGGTATTATACGATACCGAAAAGCCTTTATGCCCGCTATTAACTAATACTTATACTTTTACCTTACTTCTCGATATTAGTTTTTACTAAAAAGCTATTTTTACCTAGTGCTATTATTAAAACTAAAAGATTAAGGTAACGTATAATACTTAATAATAATAAAGTCCTTACTAAAAAGCTATATTTAGCCTAGTACTTTTTACTAGTTATACGATATTATTTTTAATAATATTCTAAAAACGTAATAACGATAATATAGCTTTTATAACCTTAGAAATTAAATAGGAAATAATAAATACGTTAATTATAATAACGGTAATAAATAAGATTTTAGCTTTATATAACGAAATAATAAAAGGAAGTAAAGTTAACCCTTATATTTAGACTTAAAGTATAAACCTAGTCTATTAAAATATATAACCTAACTTTATATAACCTCCCGATAAGGTTAAATTAATAATATTTATTACTTAGCAGATATATAATATTATTTACTTTAACTTTTATAAAAATAACCTTTTTTATACGATCTAATTAGAATTTTAAGGATAGACTTACTACTAGCTAAAATATATCTACTATATACTCTTAAAAGAACTAACTTAAATTATAATCGCACGATACGTCCCACTTATTAGAAACGGTATATTAATTAAACGCTTTATATAACTTCTTAAAATTAAACCGGAAAACGTTTTACCCCTTAACTTATAAGAAGCCCCTTCTATACGGTTAGATTACCCCCCCTTTTCTAAACTAACTCTTCTAAATTATATAATATAAGCTTTATACTTAGTATAGCCCCTTAAGTTAAGATATATCTTAATATAGCTACTATAAAATATCTTAGCCGAACCCCTACTTTATATAACTTATATATAAAAGTTAACTACTTTATATAACTTAAATATATAGCTACCCTTAGTAACCCTAACTTAGACCCTCCTAGAACTAATAAATTAAGCTTTAATAAGTATTATATAAGCTTATATACTATTACTAATACGAAAAATAGTAAATAGACTAATCTCCTTAGATAAGGTTATTACTTTCCTTAAAAGTTAGCGAAAAGATTAGAACTATATAAAGCGGCTATATAATATACTAATTAATAAAGCTAGGATTTTTATTAGCTATTACTCCTATATTAGTATAACGGAAGATTAATTTTACGCTATTTTTCTAGATATCTTTTTAGATAAAGCTTAGGATTATTATTTATACTTTATTAAATCGAATAAATAATAAGATAAAATTTATACTTTTTTAGATATATATTTTAATATTTATATAAACTATTCGTTATATTAAATAGATTAAATTACTCTTTCTTTTAATATTATATAATAAGAAAACCCTAATAAAATTATAATAAATTTACTTAATACCCTCCTTAATAAACTTTAACTTATTTAATAAGCCCTTAAATTTAATTATTAAGGAGAAAAGTAACTTCTTATTACTATTATATAAGCTTATTATAGCGTTCTAAAACTCAAATTAGCTATAATATTCTAAGATATATCGTACGAAATATTTATTAATCGCCTCCGTTCCTCCCTTACTATTATTACGGATAAAACTACTAACTAATTTTTTATTAAATAACGCTACCTTAATTATAATAAATATTATATAAACTTTAGATAATCTTCTTTTACTCCCCGCTAATAATAATCGCCCCTTATATAATATTTTTCCTTATAGCGACGCTAATTTTAACTTTATATAATATAAAAGTATTTTATATATAAAAAGGAAAGATATTAGTTTATAAATTATAAGTTAGATAAGATTTAATATATATATAAGTAATACCTTACTAATTATAAAGAAACTAGCTAGAACCCCCTTACGAAGGAAGAATTTAGTATATTCCTCCTATTATACGAAGGTTTTAATAAATAAGATTCTTAGTTTTTATAGTTATATAACGAAAACTCTAATATTAAAAAAGAAATTATTAGCGGCAAAAACGCGGTTTCGTTTTTTATTATAGCGGCCTATATATACCGCCTTATAGGTAATAATATTTACTAACTAAAGGCCTTAGCAGTTCCCGCGGAATAATTCCTCCTTTCTAATATATATTATATAATATATTAAAGTAAGCTTTAAGATATAGAAATTACGTAAATCTTAACTATAAGTAAATTATAAATAGAAGCTTATATCTAGGAATACCCTTATATAACTATTAACTAAACCTTAACTAAAAATATAATCTATTTTAGCTCCTTAAAACCTACTAAGCTAATCGGAACTATTATTATACGAAACCTCCTTAGCAAAGTCCTTTACTATATTCTTAATATTTCTACCCCGTTCCTTTTCTATCTTAAAAATATTAACTACTTTTATACCTTCTACGATAATATAAGGGATATTATTATACGATATAACGGTATAATAGTTCCTATTATTAAGAAATAAGGATATCTATTTTTTAATATTTTAAAGTAAGAATTTATATTATATTATATAGAATAAGAGTTACGATAGCTTTACCGATATTTTAGCTACCTTTATATATAATAGCTTTATAATTTATTAAAAAAGGCTAGTTTTTTAGATATAACCCCTATAGCTCTTAAGTTAATCTAACGTTTATATTACTAATACTAATTATATAATTTAAAACCTTAGCGATTTAAATTCTCTTTTAAAGATAATTATAACTTTAACTACTTACTAGTTATTAATATTTTTTACCTTAACAGTAAGCTAATCCTATACGCTATTAACGAAGCTATATTTTTCTAAGCCGCCGCTTTCGTATAAAATATATTAGCGGTAAACGCTTAGAACGCTTTATATAAATATTAGATTTATATATACTAAGGCTTACTAAATATTATTTCTTATAATACCGGGACTAACTTTTCCTTTCTAAAGTTTCGTACGAATACGAAACTACTTAGTACTATATATAAAAAAGTGCCTATCGAAGTATATTAAGCGATTAGTAAGGTTAAATATATATACGCCCCTTTTAAGCGGGCGTATAATATCTTATAATAGGAAATTAATATTAAGACTAATAATATAACTATTTTTTAGATAGCTATTAAAGCTATTAATAATATAGCTAGATTAAATAGCCTTATCCTAATATTTTTCGTTTTTAGCGCTTACTTTTATATTTTATATAACTTACCTCTAGCCCCTAATATTATTATAAGAGCCTAAGTAATTTAGCGCGCTATAAAATAAGTACGATAAATTAAAGTTTAAGCGGATATTTTATATACTTTTTATATTTAAAATAGACTTAACTTATACGATATCTTATCGCTTCCTTTTTAAAGCGAAGTTTTTATTTAGCGTAAAAAAGATAAATAATAAGGTCCTTTTTATATTTCTAGTTTCGATAGCTAGAATATTATCCTTAAACTCCCTATAAAACTAACTAGATTTTATATAATATAAGTTAAACCCTATCTCCGCTCTCTCCTTATTATACTTATAGAGAAAAAGGTATAGTTCGAAATCCCGATTATACCCTTATACGATAAAAACTTATATAAAGCTTTTCCCTCTATATTTGTTATTACGAAGGAAAAAGATAATTACGCACTTACTATATAATTATAATAATAAGGTATTATTATTACTTTAAAATAACTATTTAAGGCCTCTAATTATAAGGAAATTAATACCCTCTTTATATAGAAAGTTTTTACCTTTATTTAATATAATCTTTCCTCGGACCTTATAAGATATATTTTTAAGATATATTTTATATAAGAAATAAAAAACTTAAATAATAGCCCTTATAAAAAGTCCCGCCTAATTATTTAAAGCTATAAAGATAATAGTAAAGAGGAAATCTTTATATAATTATTTATAATTCTATATATATTATAGCGCCTCTTTTTTACCCTTAAACTTACCCTTATAAAGTTATATAACTACTAAGGCAAACTGCGAGATATTATATAAGCGTATATATAATCTACTAATTTTTTAAATTATATAATATATATATACCTTCCTAAAAAATTATAAGATTAATATCTACTTTATATTTTTTTATATATAAAGAAGCTATTATATAAGCTAGTAAAATTAAGATTATATTAGTTTAAAATATATTATAATTATTATTATATAAACCTTTATATAACGCCCTTATTATACGATTTATATTTTTTATTTATAATAGCTAGCCTTAATTTATTCGGAATAATAAGCTAATAAATAGATAATATATTCTCTTTTATATTTAATATATTCTCTAAACTTAAGGAAAATAAGTTAAAATAAGCAGAGCTTTATACGAAGCTTAAAATATTCCTTACTAATAGCTTATCTATTAACTTTAATAGTAATTATATTACGCGCGAATCGTATAATATTATTCTTATATTAAAAGGATAAGTAAAAAGCCTTTATATTATTAACTTAACTACCGATACTACCCCGTAGGACTTTATTAGCTAGCGAGCCCGAGGAGTATATATTACTTTTACCTATTAACTAGAGGTGTTATATAACCTTATAATAACCGCTTAAATAACTAATCTTTCCTCGTAAGATATTTTAGCTCTTAATAAATATATCTAATAGTAGATTAATAATACTACCTATAGTTTATAATTTATTCCGCTTAACTTATTTTATATAAAACTATTTATTTTTATAGATAGGTTATTTACGAATAATAAGGACTTTACCTTATAGCTTAGCACCTTAATTATTCTTAGTAAGGAAAACCGGTCTTTTAACTTATTTATTATATAAGGTAATATCCTTTATTAAACCTTTACGAAGTATAAAAGGGTTACTTAAAGTATCTTAGTAAGCGAACTTTACGGTATAATAAACGGCGTTAATATCGGCCTAGCCTTTTACTTAACTATTTAAGCTATTATATAATTTTTAGGTATGCCTCCGATCCCCCTTATTTTTTATATAAACTTATATTTATTATATAACTACTTAATAAGGCTTAGCTTAATAATAGAAAAATAGCTAATAATTAATATTATAGCTATTCGTAAGTTATATAAGCGTAAGGAAATTTTAGAAATACGATAAATTAATAATAAGAATAACCCGGCTAACGCTTATATTAAGGATAGCCCTAACTTAGCTTTATTAACCTTTATTTTTATAAATTCTTATAAGTTATAAATTAAAGCTATTATTTAATAACTTACCTAAGTTATATAAGACTTATACTTTTTTCTTTCTTATATCTTTACTTTATTTAACTTTCTATCCTTACTTTTTTATTTTTTTTATATTTTTATATTTTTTTTCTATTATTTTTATATAAAAATTATTATTAAATTCTTTCTAAGTATCGTCTAACCCTTACGCTTAATTTAAAAAAAAAGCAAAGCTATAAGTTTTAAACGCTTAATGTTTTTTTTTTTAATTTTTTTTTCTCTTTTTTTCCTTATCGTCTAACTTTACTACTATTTCTTTTCTACCCCCGCCCTTTATTACTCGTTATCTAAGATAGTAATATATTCCTCTATATTAAGAGGCGCTCCGCTTAATATTATTATTACCCGTCCCCGCTATTAGCTATTAGGCGACTTAATAAAAGTAGTTATTAAGGTATAAGGTACTAGCCTAGAAGTTTACGACGCTTAGCCTTATTATATAAAAAAATATCTTATTATATAAGATTATTATATATAAGTAGTATAAGCCCCGTTATTATTTATCTAATATATATTAAATAAGTAAAGATTTCTAGCGTAAATATAATATAGTTTTACTATTACCTTATTATAACTTATAAGTAAAATTACTAAAAAAAACTTAGGTATTAGATAATAATAGCCTTAATATACTTAAGATTTTAAATATTATTAAGGCGGATAAAGATATTAGATAATAATATAGCTATTAGTTAGATCTTTACTTATTACTCTCTTATTAATATTATTATTATATAATAGCTAGACTTTTCTTTTTTATATTTAAGGATATTTATTATATAAAGCGCTAATTATCCTTCTTACTATAAAGTATATAAACTTAATAAAACTTAAGTTAATAAGCTATAATATTATTAAGATAGAGAGGTATATTATATAACTAATAACTATTAATAAAAATAACTTAAGTATATTATATAATTTATTAATTTTTATTAAAAATCTTTTTAGTTATTATTATTATTTTCGTTAATTAGCTTAAAGAAAAAAGAAAAAAGAAAGGAAAAGAAAAAGAGAGAGAGAGAGAGGGAGTAAGGAGGGGTTTTTATACCCCTCTAAAGGCGGTAAGAGGCGGCAGAATCCGATTTTTAATTCCTATTTTTCGTAATATTTTTTAGTATTTTTAGTATAAGGTTATAAAAAGTTAGTTTTTTACCTATTTTTCTTAATATTATAATTATAAAAAACTTTTATAGTAAAACTTTATAAAGATATATTATAAGTTAGATTATATAATAACTTAACTTTTATTTTTTAGCTAGTAGCTTATTTTCTTTATCTTTTTTTATTATAGTATTATAAGCGTTATTTACTTTTAAAGATTTTTTTCGATTATATACTTATTTAATATCGTATAATTATTTTTCTTTAGAAATATTTACCTTTTAGGAAAACGGAGTTTTTTCTTCGTATAATACTTTTTTATTTAATATATCTTTTTATAAAAAGAAAAAAGTTAAGTATTAAATATTATCTCTTTATACCCCTTTATATCTACTATATAATATATATATAGAGGATAGTATAGATATAGGGAAGCCTCTAACGAAATATATATTACTACTTAAGTTATACCTCGTATAACTTAGGAGGTAAGAGGTAGCTTAGATAAGAAAAAGGAGGGTATAAAAGTAAAGTATTATCTAGCTATATAGCCGCTCTTCCTTATACGATAAAGGAAAGGTATCTATCTCTAATTATACTTAATTTAAGTTACTTTTACTTTCTCTTACCTATACGTATATATAAAGACTACTTAATATAAATTAAATTATAAAAAGAACTTATAGTAAAAACTCTACTAAATAGAATTATAACTTTATTTTAAACTTTATACTTTTATACCTTAAATTACTAATTTAAATACCTATTTTAAAGTTTTTAACTATTAATTAAATAGTCTTTAAATTCTTCTCCCTTACTACTCTTATCTTTATATAGGAAATTAACTTCCTATTATTTTCCCTATAAAGAATTATATCTAGCACCTCCCCTTATAGCTAGAGATCCCCCCTTATATTAGTTAAAGATTTTAGTTACCTAAGAAGTTACGCCCCTTAAGTATCTACTACGCTTACTTAGGGTATCTTTCTTCCCTTACTAAAACTAGTTTTTAGGGCGTAATTTATTAAGCTTAATAACTAAAAAAGGTAATATTAAGATAATAGCTACTTTTTATAAATTATAATAAATTAATTAAAAGGTTAAAAGATAAGTTATATTTTTAGTATTAGTAAAAGAGGCTTTATTCTTAAATATAAGCTAATTATTTACGAAGTTATAACTAAAGCGGGGGTTAGTAAAAAAATAGAGGATATTTAATACGATTAATTAGTATAAAGATTACTTATAAGATAATACCCTTATATTAGATAAGAAAAATAATAGCTAAATTAAGTTTAAACTATAAATAAGAATTATAATCCTATTTTACTAGCTTATTTTTAAAAACGTTACCTTTTTAAAAAAGAGATTTAAGATATTAGATAACTATAACTATTTAATTAATAGTTAATTATTATTATAATATAATATTAGTAGCTTATAAATAGTTTTTTTAAGCGGTTTAATTTTATATATACCTTTTTAGCTTATCCTTATCTTTTATAAGCTTTTTTACTTTAGCGTTTTAATACTCCTATTCCTTATTTACTCTTAAGCTTATATCTTATATCGTTATCTAAGAAATATTATTTTTATCTTATTTTTTTTAAAATAGCTATATTACTATAGAATATTATTTTATTATAAGACTAATTACCTTACCCCCCTAAGATTTATATACTTTTTTTTTCTAAAAACCTAACTTAATTACTTAATTATACTTATTTAGTTAGCCTTAATAGTATAGAAAATAAGATAACGACTCCTAAGAATAAGATAGCTAAGAAAACTTAAGTTATTAATATCTAGCTAGCCTTACTACTTATTACGAAATTTACTAGCTAGAATATAATTAAATTCCTTAACCGCTTTAAAAAAGAAATAAAAAATATAAATATTAAAAACGCTATAATAGTTAAATAGCTTAAAAATTATATTAATAATAAGGAAAGAATAAATATAAGAATCCTAACTAAAAACTAGCTTTAGGAAATAGCTAAGAATATTATAATTTAATATTATAGCGTATTAAACTTAGCTTAGAAAAGTACCTTAGATAAAAGGATTAGGAACTATAATATAAAAAAACTAAAAATTATAAAATAAGTTACTAATTAAATTTAAACTTATAACTATCTTTACTATAAAAAGTATAAGATTAATTATAAACTCGCTATTATAAAATTAGGTAATATTTTTAATATTTTACTAAAAAAGGTTTAAGTTAGGCTTCTTAGAAGGAATAATTTAACTTATAAAGATATTATAGCTATACCTTATAGCTAGCTTATAAAAAGTATCTAAAGCTATCTTAAGCCTTATCTTAAAAATTTACGTTACTAGCTTACTATAGCTTTTTATAATTAAAAGCTTCGATAAGGCTAGGAAAAAGTTATAAAGTTTTTTCTAGAAGAAAAGCGACTAATAACCCCTAAGAGGATTTATAAGAAAACTTACTTAAAAACCGTTACTAAGGGATAGTAAGGTAACCCGAAAAGTATAATTATAAATAATTTAGCTAGATAGATAAGTTCCCTCTCTATTAATTTAGCTAATATATAAGATAATATCTATAGCTTAGCTAATAAAGTTAAGAATTAGAATACCTTAGCTTATAAAACTTAATAAGGTAAACCCCTTATTACTACTAATATTATAACGTATAGGACTAATAAATTTAGTAATAAATTAAATATTAATATAATCTTAAGTAAAAGAAGTTATAAGTATTATTACTATAATAAACTTACTTACTACGCTAATAACTGCCCTCTAGTAACTTATAATAAGGAATTAAGCTTTACTTATTATAACTTAGGGACTAGAGAGCTTTTTCTTAGATTATATACTTTTTACGTTATATTATTACTAAGCTTTCTATATAAATTTATTAGAGTAGGAAGCTATATTAGACGCTTTTTAGTATATTAAGTTAAAAACTAGCTAAGATCTTTTATATCGGACTTAATCCCGAAAATTAAAAGCCTTACTATTAATAACTATAATTAGTCTCCTAATAAGAAGGAATAAAAGATAATCTTATCTTTTATAAATTATAATAATATAGCGCGATAAACCCTCCTAATATTACTTAAAAATAAAACCTTAGCGCTTATTATATCTCTTATTATTATATAATAAAATATAGCGCTATTAGATTAAATAATTAGGGTTAACTTTATTTAAGCTATAGTTAACGTTTATAAACTTAAGCGCTTAAAAGTTAAAAAGAGCCTAACCGAGGATAAGGTTTTATAAACTCTTTCCCTTTTTAGCACTTTATAATTTACTAGTTAACTAACTCTAACTACTTATACTTAGGAAGTTATATAATAAAAAGAAGCTATTACTAAGTAGAAGAAAATCTAAAATAAAGCCCTTTTAGCCGCTACCTACTTACGCCTTAAAGTAAAAGTTACTAATAAATATAATAAGATTATAAACCTAATTATAGATAAGATTATTAGAAAGAAAGTTTCTATTAGGTTAATAAACTTAATTACGATAAACTTAAAACTTAGTATTAAAGTTTCTTAAATATTAGCTAATAAGGTAAAATACCTTAACTATAAGATTTTTAAATTTAAGGAAATCTTTATTAAGAAATTAGTTAATTAGCCCTCCGCTAGTTAGGCTAACTTTAATATTATTAATACCGTTATAATCCTTAAATATATAAATTACCTTTTTAATAATAGCTTTATATTTTTTTTAACGATATTTACGCTAAGCTAAATATAAACCTTATTATTTTTAAAAGTAACTATATTCTTATAGAACTATTTAATTATTATGCCCTTAAGGAGATTATTTACGAAATAAATAAAGAAAATTATATTTTAAATTTAGAAATTTTTATCCCTAAAAACCTTAAGTTTCCTCTAATATCTATATTTAAATCCCTTAGTATTTAAATATATATCTTATCTTTTAATATACTAAAAATAATATAAAACCTCCCTTATATATAAGTCTACGTTAAGGGTATCGATATTACCTTTATATTAGCACTCCTTAATATAAAGGCTAAGATAAATATTATTACCTTTTAGTACGCCCGCGAATTTAACTTTAAATACCGCCTTATCTTTATTAATATAATATCTTATAATAAGAAATTAACTTAGCTAGTAGCTATCTTAGATATTATTATCTTTATAAAACTTATTTATATACTTATCTAAATCTTTATTTATTATAATAATATACTTATTCCCTTTATCTTAAGTATATTATTTATTCGCCTTACCTAGCTAATATTTAATTATTATATAAAATCTAAGGATTTTTATATTTAATATATTTTTAATTTAACCTAAATTATTACCTTAGTAGTAAAACTACCTATATAAGATAATAAATAGCTTATCTTATTTCCTAACTTAGCTTTTATTAACGTTATTATTTTAGCTATTAGGTATAATAATAACTTTCCCTAATAAGGATTAAGGCCCCTCCTTACGGGGAAAGGGGAGGAAAAGGGGTTAGTACCTAAGGGGATAATAATTTACTAAGAAAGGGAGTTAGTTTTCTTTCTCTTAAATAAAAATAAATAAAATAAAGAAAATAAAGAAAATAATTAAATAATTACGTAAGCTAATAAATAATAAGATATTACTAACTAAAACTTAAAAAAGATTAACTAATAATAAACTAATTAGGAATACGCTACGGTATTGCCTTTATTAACTAAGGCGTTATCTAATATCTTAAACTTACTAAAAAAGAGAGGAGATACTAAAATAAAGGCTAAAGCCGCTTAAATATTTTAAGTTATATAATAAAAGGAAGCTAATAATAAATAATAAAGCGCGCCTTTAATTAATAGCTTTTATAAATACGATATATAAAAGGAAAGCTAATAAGAAGGTACCTTATAATAATATCTACTTAAATAAATTTATTTTAAAGAGCGATTTTAGCTAGAAAGCTAGGAAATAGAGTATAATTAAAAAAGATATTTATAGCGATAAGCTATTTAATAAAGATATTATTAGTAAATTCTCTAAAATTACGAAAAGTTATAAACTAACCTCTAATTAATTAGTTACTATATAAGAATAAATAACTATAATATTATCTAATAATAAATAGGCTATATTATACGCTATACTTATTAATAAGGAAGCTACCTTAGCTTAGGACTATAATAAAAAAAGATAAGTAGATTAATTAGTTACGCCTCTTATTATATTTAAAATCGTTAAGTATAAGGCTTAGTAAGCGAAGCTAGTTAATATCCTTAAAGTAATATTTCTATAAGTAGTTAAACTTCTTAAAAATAAAATATAATATAAAGTTTTAGAACTTAGTTACGCCTCCTACCGTAATTACTATATAGTAATAGCTAAGAAAGATAAAAGAGTTTAGCTTATTAACTTTATAATAATACTTAATAGCTATACTATACGAGACGCTAACCTGCTACCTTATATTAATAAGTTTAGTAAATAATTTATAATATATAAGGTTTTAATACTCCTAGACCTCTTTTTAGGGTATAATTAAATACTTTTAAACCTAAAAAGCTAAGATTATATAACTTTCGTAATATTAATTAGTTTCTTCCGCTAATATACTATACTAATAGGAGTAATAAACTTAGTAAGTTAATTTATAAAAGTTATATAGTAAATACTATTTAATCTTATTTTAAAAGTTTATAATATTTTTATAGATAATATCTTTATTAGGGGACCGGAAACTATATATAACGATAAGGAAATAAGGCTAAGTATTTAACGCTTTATCTACGAATATTTTATTAATATTAATAAGGTCCTTATTAATATTAAGCTAGTAAGCTATATAGTTACTAGAAAGAAATCTCGCTAGTGCTAAGAATTAATAAAACTTATAAGGTTTATAGTAAGCTCTTATAAGAGGAAGCTAGTTAACTATAACTTATAAGGTTAAAAAACTTAAAAGCTAAGTTATTTATAACTTAATTCGTTAAATTAGATATTTCCTAAGCCTTATAAGCTTCTATTAGATCTAAATCCCCTAATTTACTTAGATTACTAAACTACTAACCTCCTTATTAAAAAAAGACGCTCCTTAGGAATAGATAGCGGAATACTCTAAAGCTATAATAAACCTTAAGGCACTATTATTAAACCCTTAGTTCCTAGTATTACTTAATCTAGGGCTAAATTATAGGGAAATTATCCTTATATATAATATTAGCTTTATAAGATAGGGGGCGGTTTTACTATAAGAAGTTAAAAGGACTAAATAAATAGTTAAGTTTAAAAGCGGCGTATAGAACCTTACGGAAGCAAATTATAATATAATAAAAAGGGAATATAAGGCTATATTATACGCTATAAGACGCTTACGGCTTTATCTTTATAAGGTTTATTTCTACCTTAAAATAAACGTATAAGTTTTAGTTAACTAGCTTAAAAGATCCCTTAAAAATATCCCTAAAGTTATAGTTACTAGATAAGTTAGCTATATTTTCTTATTTAATTTTACTATATATTATATTACTAGAAATAAGAATCCTATTACGGACGCCTTATTTAGAAAACCGATTATAAATATTAACCTTCTTAAATAAGAAAAGGATAAAGATTTAGAAAACTTTATAAACTTATACCTTAATATAATAGTTACTTAATCCTCTAATTAAATATTTTCTAATAAGTATAGTTAAATTATTACTTTCCTAGAACTAATAGAAAGGCCCCCGTATATAAAAGCTTAAGTATTCCGGAAATTTAAGATATTAGCCTTAACCTTTATAATAGCTAATAATAAACTTTAGAAAAAACTAATAAGGCTTAAACGGTATCCCTATTTAATTATTAATAAAGAAAGATAATAAAGAAAAATTATAACTAAGTTCTATAAATAAATAAGCTATAAAGGAAGAGAAATTATATATAACTTTATTAAAAAACGCTACTAGTAGCTAAGCTTATAAAACTATATAAGTACTACTATCTTAACTTACCCTATTTACTAGAAATTTAACCTCTAATAACCCTAGGAACGCTTAGTCCTAATAGCCTCTAGATAACTTTTCGAAAAAATCTATTTAAATATTTAGTATATATTAATTAATTAAAAGTATAAGTATCTCTTAAAAGCGTATAATAACTTTATTAAATATATTAAGGTTATGCTAATAAGAAACCTTATTATAGCTATTATAATAAAATTTATACTCTTTATTATCTATTATTATAAGATCCTATTTAAATCTATAATAAATAATAGCCCTAAAGTTAAGTTTATATTTTAAATAGTCCTTAAAAATTTTAATATAAAGGTTATCCTTATTTCTAAGTATAACCTTAAGGTAAACTTAATTATTAAAGTTAGGTATTAGTTAATCTCCTTAGCTTTTACGAAAATAGCTTACGAAATAAGGAAATAGGTTAAGTTCCTACCTTAAGCTATCTTAGCTAACCGTATAGCTATTAAAAACTTATATAAAATATTAGCTTTTTACTTAATTTATAGCTAAGAGCTAGTCCTACCTCTTAAAGTTAAATACCTTACCTAGCGCCTTATTAACTAAGATAGAATATAAAAACTATTTAATTTACTAATAGTATATATAAAGGTATTAGGAAGGAAGAAAAAAGATATAGAAAAAGCTAAAACCCGAGTTATAACTTATTAATAACGCCTTACTAAAAAGATAAACGATAATAATAAATATAAACTTCGCTTTATAAACTTTAGAGAAGGAGACCTTATCCTTTATTATAATATATAATAAGCTACTAACTTTAGAAAAGTTACTAAGTTATAAATAAAGTAAAATAAACTTTATAAGGTAATATTAAAAGCTAAAGTTACTAGAAGTTATTATTTAAAAATATTAGATAAGATTAACCTTAATAAAATAGTTTCTAAAAATTATCTTAAAAAGTTCTATTAAGCGGAAAATAAATAGTAGTTTTCTAACTTTAATAACTAGCTTTTATAAGGGAAAAGACTTACCTTTACTATAATAACTCTTTTTATAGCTAAGGAGGAAATTAACGCTAAATTATATAAAGTTTAAGATTCGAATACTAAAGCTTATAATTAAATAGTTTTAAGAAACTATATATTTTCTAGTAATTAGAATAATAAATTAATTATTAAGAATAGTCTCCTTAATACTTAAGCTAAGCTAAAAACTACTCTTAAGGTTTAGCTTCCTTAGATTACTAAAATATAGAAAGCTTTTTATATTAAAGCTATCTTATAATTACCTTATAAGCTTTAAAACCCTAAACTCCCTTACTTAATAATTATAAAAAGGAAGGGGAAAATATTTTAATATAGTTAATATATTTAAATAAAAATATAATAACTTTTTTTTATTTTAGCTTTTTTACTAGATCCTAATACTTATAATTAATTACTTTACTTTAGTTCTAAGATTTTCTAAGCTCGCTCTTTAATATTAAGCTACTTATTACTCTCCCTAAGCTTTAAATTATTATCTAAGAATAAATTAAGCGTATTTTTAACTAAGTAAGGGGTAACTTAAAAATTTAGATAATTTTTATACGCTATAAAATTAATAAAAATATCTTTATTACTTACGAAATAACTAAATATCTATAAAGCTTCGTTATTTTTTACCTTAATAGAGTATTTAATATATTAACGCTAATTATAAGTAATAGCTTTAATCTTAATTTAAATATAATTTAAATAATTATAACCCCCTTAACTAAATATTAAAATATATTTATAAAAAAAAGTTAAGATATATTTTTTATAATAAATAATAATTATAATTTTAAACTATAAATAATAGCTATATATCTTTAAGTTATATTATTTAAATATTAAAATAAGTAAAGCTTTAAAATATTTAGGGTATTTACCCTTAATTAAATAGTTAAAGAAGGATTTTTCTAAGTATATAATCTTAGTTAGGATATAAGTAACTTAAGGCGTTTTTATTATCTCCTCTTAGAACTCTCTCTCCCTAATCTTAAGGAACTAATATAAGAAATATTTAAAAGGAGTTACCTTAGCTATCTCCTATTTTATAAAAGCTAGAATATCTTTAAGAACTTTTTCGCAAAAAGCTATTTTAATATAAATTAAAATACTAAAATACTTAACGTTAATACCCCCCTTATATTAAATCTTAAAGTAAATATAAACTTAGGTATAAGAATTTAGCTTAAATATTAGGGACTATTTAATTAAAATATTTATATATATATATTTTAAGTAAGGAAAAGTTTTAAGCGCGGTATAGCTTTACTAAGCTAAGGTTAATAAAATACTTATATTTTTTATATTTATTTTATAAGAAATAAAATTATAAATATTTAGGAGATAGTTTCTTATTTTTTTAGCTTATTTCTTTTTAGTTAACTTAGAAGCTATTATAATTAAAGTCTTTATTATTAATATATCTAAATTAAGTAAATAAAAAAAGAAAAAATAAATAAAAAAGGAGAAAATAAAGGTAAAGCTAATAGCTAGCTAATAACTATTCTTTCCTAATTAGGAAAGAGCCCTCCTTACTCTTTCCTTTACGATATTACGATATTAACTAAAATATATTATAGTAAGCTTAATAACTAAAGTAGAGAATTATAATAAAATAAAGTAACGCGTTTTTCCCTCTTTTCCTATATATATTCTCTTTCTCCTTTACTATAACTATTTAATTAAAGATATTTCTATATACTATATATTACTAAATTATTAATAAAATAGAATTATTAGATTTAAATATTAAGCTTAGTAAAAAAGTAAATATTAAAGCTAAGGGAATATTTTTTAATAATAAAAATAATAAATTTAAAATTACTAAAATAATTTATAGTAAAATAGTAACGGGGCCTAAGTTACCTAACTTCCTATTCTTAATAATAACTCCTAACCTTACTAAAACTCTTAACTATAAGTAACCCCCTTAGTTTATAAAATATATAGTATAGCTAAAAGAATATATTAAGATCTTTACGGATAAAATTAAATATTTAGATATATTCTAAGTTAGCGAGAAGATCGCTAAAGTTATACTTTTTTATAATATTACTAATAAGGACTATTACGCTAATAATATTAGGCGTTTTATTTTTAAAGCGTAGAAATAATTATAAGTAATTAGCTTTAAACTAAGGGCTATAATTAAAATCCTAAATAAGGGGATCTAAAATAAAATATATTTATTTATATCCTTAATAGTAATTATAATACCTCCTAATATTAGCGAAAATACTAATATACTATTTAAGAAAAAATTTAACTATATTATACTAAAGTTTAACTTAAAGTAAGAATTAAATAGTTACCCCCTTTTAAGTAATATAATTAATTTTAAAAGGAGAAATATAAACTTTAAGTATTATTAAGGTAGTTTTTTCTAAAACTAAGAAGCTCGGATCTTTTATTATTTTAATTTAATAAATCTAAAATATATACTATAATTAAAAAAGGCGATAATAGCCTAGAGGGATATTCTAGCTAAAATTTAGGGAAATTACCCTTTTTACTATATTATTATCCTTAAAACTTAATAAAAAGGAGAGTTCGAATATAGATACCTAGCTCTTACTATATTTTAATACTAAGCTTAAGGTTTTATCGGCTTTAAAATTAATATATATATTAACGGCCTATTAAATAAGTATAAGATAAGCTTAAAATAATTTAGACTAGAAGATAAAGCGCCCCCTATCTTTAAAACCTTAATAAAAGATTAAGCTATTTAAAGTTAAGATAGCTACGGGAACTTATATAACTAATTAATTAATAAAGTTATTAGTAATCTTTATACTATTAAGGTAAATAAACTAAGTATTCGAAAATCTAAGTAGTTTAATTTCTTAAGAGATAAGTATAACTTTAAACTAAGAAGCTAAGAAGATTATAAAAAGCTTATAATTAAATTAGAAATAAGATTAATAATATTTAGGGGCCTATATTTTAAGATCTTTATCCCTTATTACCGAATCCTTAAGGGATTCTAAATTATTACGCTTAGGATCCTTACTAATAACTTTATATAAGAGAACTATATTACCGTACTATACTTAGGCGCTATAAGGATTAAAAGATAGCTTTAGGAAAATTAGAAAGAATAGTATAAGCCTAATAATAATAATTTTAATTAGGGCGAAAAGGCCGGGAATTAAGAGATTTATAATAAAGAGGAGAATAAAGAAGAAAATAATAAGGCGCTTACTAAAGATAAACCTATAAATAACTAAATTACTAATTAAATAATTCTATTATTTAGTCTTTTATCTTTACTTAAGTTTAGGAACCCGGCTATTTTAGAAAGTCTTAAGATAATAGCGGAAGTCCTAGATAAGATAAGAACTAAGGCTAAGGCGATTACGGCCCTTTCCCCGTAACGGAGTTTAAGGAAGATAGTAGGTAAGCTACTAACTAAGTTAACTAAAATCTTACTAGCGTAAAAGAAATCTCTAAAAAGAAAAGTATAAGAAAGGGACGTAAGAACTTTAAAACTAATATAGTTTATATATTATAGCTTATAAGTTAGCTAAAAACCCGAGGGTCTAGCTTAAGGAAAGCCTTATTATAGCTAATATTAGGAGGGAATTAGTTAATCCTAACACTTTAATTTTAGGATTAGAGGAGTAGTTCTTTATAAGAATTATATAGCTTAGAAAGATAATTATAGCCCTATATGCTAAGGGAAGTATCTCGCTTTTAATTTTACGGGATTAATTATAGCTTATATTAGGAGAGCGCTAGTAAGAAATTAGCTTAAGATATTAAAAATAATTCCGATAATCCCGGAAATTAGTATATTTATTAGCTTATAACCCTTAAGACTTATATACCTAAAAGTATAAGCGAAAATTAACTAAGCGGTTAATTATTATTTAATTATATAAGAACGCGTTTAAAAAAAGAAGCCTTAAAATAATATATTATAAGTAAATAAGCAGCGCGAATATTAGAGTTACTATATTTAGGGGCTCGAACTTAAGGAAAAGTAGCTAGAGTTTCTTTTTATTTCCTATTACTTATAGTCCTTTCCGCCTTTATTTTACCGCGCTTATATACGTTTTATTTAAGTTATAAAAAAGGGTTAGTTACTTATTATTATAGCTTACGCTTAGGGAGGAGTTTAGTAATAATAAAAAATATACCTTAAAAAAATAACGCTAAACTAAGATAGTAAGTTATTAGGGGCTTATATAAATTATAATTAAATAGTCCTTTAAGTCCTTTTAGTTCTTAGATATTTTAACGCTTTAAAACTATTAAGGGTAATAATAATAAGAAAAGGGGCTATCGCTAAGTATATAATATAGTTTAGTTTCCTTATAAAAAGAAAGAAATTAAGTAAGAATTAGCTTTTAAGCTTATCTTTATAGCTTTTATAAAAATTATATATTATAAATTAAGTTATAAAAAAGACTTATAATAAAAACTTTACTAAACGGAATTATAACTTTATTTTAAATTTTATATTTTTATACCTTAAATTACTTATTTAAATACTTATTTTAAAATCTTTAACTATTAATTAAATAGTCTCTAAATTCTTCTCCCTTATTACTCTTATTTTTATATAGGAAATCGATTTCCTATTATTTTCCCTATAAAGAATTATATCTAGCACCTCCCCTTATAGCTAGAGATCCCCCCTTATATTAGTTAAAGACTCTAGTTACTTAAGAAATTACGCCCCTTAAGTATCTGCTACGCTCGCTTAGGGTATCCTTCTTCCCTTACTAAACTAGCTTTATCGAAGCTTTTAATTATAAAAAGCTATAATAAGCTAGTAACGCGAATTTTTAAGATAAGGCTTAAGATAGCTTTAGATACTTTTTATAAGCTAGCTATAAAGTATAGCTATAATATTTTTATAAGTCGAATTATTCCTTTTAAGAAGCCTAACTTAAACTTTTTTTAGTAAAATATTAAAAATATTACCTAATTCCGTAATAGTAAGTTTATAATTAATCCTATACTTTTTATAGTAAAGATAGTTATAAATTTAAATCTAATTAGTAACTTATTTTATAATCTCTAGTTTCTTTATATTATAGTTCCTAATCTTTTTATCTAAGGTATCTTTCTAAGCCGAGTTTAATACGCTATAATATTTAATTATAATATTCTTAGCTATTTCTTAAAGCTAGTCTTTAGTTAGGATTTTTATATTTATTCTTTCCTTATTATTAATATAATCTTTAAGCTATTTAACTATTATAGCGTTTTTAATATTTATATTTTTTATTTCTTTTTTAAAGTAGTTAAGAAATTTAGTTATATTCTAGCTAGTAAATTTTATAATAAGTAGTAAGGCCGGCTAGATATTAATAATTTAAATTTTCTTAGCTATTTTATTCTTAGGAGTTATTATCTTATTTTCTATATTATTAAGGCTAACTAAATAGGTATAATTAAATAATTAAGTTAGGTTTTTAGAAGAAAAAGGTATATAAATCTTAAGGGGGTAAGGTAATTAGTCTTATAATAAAATAGTATTTTATAATAATATAGCTATTTTAGAAAAAAAGGAGATAAAAATAATACTTTTTAGATAATAATATAAAATATAAGCCTAAGAGTAAATAAGAAATAAGAGTATTAGGAC
The DNA here is from genome assembly GCA_003339415.1 of Ophiocordyceps camponoti-saundersi (nom. inval.). Taxonomy (NCBI): domain Eukaryota; kingdom Fungi; phylum Ascomycota; class Sordariomycetes; order Hypocreales; family Ophiocordycipitaceae; genus Ophiocordyceps; species Ophiocordyceps camponoti-saundersi. Next base: position 39,660 of record PDHQ01000292.1, read on the forward strand.
GCTAAAGTAAAAAAGCTTATAAAAGATAAAGATAAGCTAAAAAGATATATATAAAATTAAACCGCTTAAAAAAACTATCTATAAGCTACTAATATTATATTATAATAATAATTAACTATTAATAAAATAATTATAGTTATTTAATATCTTAGATCTTTTTTCTAAAAAAGTAATATTCCTAAAAATAAGCTAGTAAAATAAGATTATAGTTCTTATTTATAGTTTAAACTTAATTTAGCTATTATTTTTCTTATTTAATATAAAAGTATTACCTTATAAGCGGTCTTTATATTAATTAATTATATTAAATATCCTTTATTTCTTTACTAACCCCTACTTTAGTTATAATTTTATAAGTAACTAGCTTATATCCGAAAATAAAGCCCCTTTTACTAATACTAAAAATATAACTTATTTTTTAACCCTCTAATTAGTTTATTATAATCTATAAAGGGTAGCTATTATCTTAATATTACCTTTTTTAGTTATTAAGCCTAATAGATTATACCTTAAAGATTAGTTTTAGTAAGGGAAGAAAGATACCCTAAGCGAGCGTAGTAGATACTTAAGGGGCGTAACTTCTTAAGTAATTAGAGTTTTTAACTAATATAAAGGGGGATCTCTAGCTATAAGGAGAGGCGCTAGATATAATTCTTAATAGGGAAAATAATAGGAAATTAATTTCCTATATAAAGATAAGGGTAATAAGGGAGAAAAACTTAGGGACTATTTAATTAATAGTTAAAAATTTTAAAATAAGTATTTAAATTAGTAATTTAAGGTATAAAAATATAAAGTTTAAAATAATAAGAAATTAATTTCCTATATAAAAATAAGGGTAATAAGGGAGAAGAACTTAGGGACTATTTAATTAATAGTTAAAAATTTTAAAATAAGTATTTAAATTAGTAATTTAAGGTATAAAAATATAAAATTTAAAATAAAGTTATAATTCCGTTTAGTAAAGTTTTTACTATAAGTTCTCTTTATAACTTAATTTATAATATATAATTTTTATAAAAGCTATAAAAATAAGCTTAAGGGCTAATTTTTACTTAATTCCTTCCTCTTTACGAGGAAACTAAACTATGCTATATACCTAGTAATAGCCCCTTATCTTATTATTATTACCCTTAATAATTCTAAAGCGTTAAAATATCCGAGAACTAAAAGGACTTAAAGGACTATTTAATCGTAACTTATATAAGCTTTTAATAACTTACTATCTTAGTTTAGTATTATTTTTCTTCGAAGTATGTCTTTCACCGCCGCTAAAATATATAGCTTATTTTAAAAATATAATATTTATTTTTTTTTAATTTTTTATATTTTTTTTTAAAATTATTAAAAATACTATATTTTAAATATTATAAGTATTAACTTAGGAAAATAAGCCTTTTTAACTATTTTAAGTACCTTATAATTATCTATATCTTATAAAAAATTCTATATAAATTCTTTAAAAAGTTATAAGTTAGGAAAAAGTAAGCTTATCTATTTTAAGTAAGTGGGGCGTTTTTTCTACTTATTTCTAGGAAGAAAGAGTATAAAACCCCGCATTACCTTATAATACTTTGGAAATGCTAGGAAATATACTTTTGCTAACGTTACTACCTTCTACCGCTATAAAAAAATAACTAAGGTACTTATAGAAAGTCCCGAAAGTACTAGGAAATACTAAAGCTTCCGCGCTTCCTAGCTATCTACTCTATATACCGAATTTCTTACGTTCTAGTAAACTTCAGGGTTCGAAAAAAATCACGGGGTTAAAAAATCACTTATAAGTGATGTGATTTTTCGTGATTTAAATTACTAATTTTTGCTTAGTAAGTGATTTTTAGTGATTTAAATTACTAGCGTGAAAAAATCACTTATAAGTGATTTTTTAGAGATAATTTAAATCACGAGTTTATAATTTTTATGATTTTTTTTAAAAATATAATTATTTAATATTTTAAATAAAAGAAAGAAAAAGGTAAGTAATATAAAAAGGTTTTTAAGTATAATTACTCTTATAAAAAGTTAAGAAAAGTAAAAAAAATAAAAAATATTAATAAGTAAAAAAAATAAAGTAATATTATAAAATTATAATATATTATATAATAAGTTAAAATTATAATAATAATAATATAAGATTATAAAAAAGATTAATAAAAAAGATTAATAAAAAAGATTAATAAAAAAGATTAATAAAAAAAAGTAATAAAAAAAGTAATAAAAAGATTAATAAAAAAAGTAATAAAAAGATTTAAAAGAGTAATAAATAGTTAAAAGACTAATAAAAAGACTAATAAAAAGAGTAATAAAAAGACTAATAAGAAGACTAATAAGAAGACTAATAAAAAAACTAATAAGAAGACTAATAAGAAGACTAATAAGAAAGGTAAAAATAAGAGTAATAATAAGAGTAATAATAAGAGTAATAATAAGAGTAATAATAAGAGTAATAATAAAAGTAATAATAAAAGTAATAATAAAAGTAATAATAAGAGTAATAATAAAAGTAATAAAAAGGGTAATAAGAATAATAATAAGAAAGATAATAAAAAGACTAATAAGAAGACTAATAATAAAAGTAGAAAAAAAATTAATAAAAATACTAATAAAAATACTAATAAAAATACTAATAAAAATACTAATAAAAATACTAATAAAAATACTAATAAAAATACTAATAAAAATACTAATAAAAATACTAATAAAAA
>PDHQ01000293.1:0-23732 GCA_003339415.1 Ophiocordyceps camponoti-saundersi (nom. inval.)
ATTTTTAAACTATTTATTTATCTTTAATTAAGTATTAAAAATAAATATTAGTCTTTTTAGTACTTAGTATAGGGTAGTAAGTATAATATTTATTATCTTTTTTAATAATTTATTTAAAAATAGAAAAAAAATATAATCTTATATTAAATAATATTATAAGTAATATAATTTTTAAGTATTATTAATATATAACTATTATATACTTATAATAAATTCTTAAAATACCTATTTTATTTCTATTAATATTTTTATAATAATTATAAAAAAATAGGTAAAATTATAAAGAAAGTAGTTTTAAGCTATAATAAGATTTATCTATTTTTTAAAATTATTTTATATTATTATATAATTTATTAACGTTTTTTTCTTCTTAATATTTTTTAAAAATATATTTTAAAAAAGTATTATCTTTAACCTTTTATTAAAAAAGAAGTAAAATAGCTAAAAATATAAAAAAAGTACTATTTAGAAGCGCTTTTAATAAGGTTTTTTTTAAAAATATAAGAAAAAAAATTCACGCTAGTGACTAATTTTTTAGTCTTTAGTTAGTTAGTGACTGACTAAAGACTAAAAGTGACTGACTAAAATTAGTCACTATAAGGACTTTAGTCAGTCAGGACTTTTTTTAGTCCCTAAAAATAAGGACTTTAGTCAGTCAGTCCGGACTGACTAAAAAAAGACTAAAAAGTTACTGACTAATTTTAAACCCTGTATATAAGGAAGGCCTCTAAGCTTAAGGGTCGGAGGTTAAGCTTTCTATATTTATAGTTTATATAAATATATATATAATATACTTACTTACGTTCTAACTCTTAGATATATAAATTAATTACTCGGTTTATTCTTTATTTAACGTAATATTCTAATTCTATTAGAATCTATTTAAGATTATAACCTAAGTAAGAGGTAGCTTATAGTCGCTACCTATAAACGGCCTTAAAATAGGTACCGAGTCCTTTTATAATAGACTTACTTATATATTTCCCCCGTTTTACTTAACCGGAGCTTAGGCGAGCATAACTCTAGCCGAGGAAAGGATTAAGCAGGGTTATAACTTCTACCGGGGTTATTCTAAAGTTATACTATAAATAGCTAAGTAACTAGCTTACTTATTAAAAGCGAATATCTTATAAGTAGTATTTACCGAATTTATTAACTCGATCCCTTAAGTATTAGGATATATATTATAGAAAGCGAATATATCTTTCTATTATTATTTACGCGTAATAATATAAACTTAGATAAATAAGGCGATTAGCGACTTTACTAAAGACGAAACTAAGAAGGAACTAATATATATATACGTAAGAGAAAGAGATATTTAGATATCTCTAGTAGCTAATTAGTTAGTAAATCGCAGGTATAGCCGTAAGCTACGTAACTATAAATATATAACGTATATATAAGATATATATCCTAGCTTACTTATTTACTTATATAAGGCTATTTTTAAAAAATATATTATTTATTACTATACTTATTATACCTCTTATAATAAGTCTCTATAATAAAAACTAGCGGAGAAGGTCTAAACCTTATATTAGCGAATTATATTATTATTATAAACCTATAATAGAAAATAATAAAGGAGAAATAAGCGAAATATCGTAGCTATAGCGTATAGCGTTTCGGGCAGAGGAAAAAGACGCGTATAGCGTTTCGGAAAAATAAAAAAAACGCGTATAGTATTTCGGGCAAATAAAAGAGACGTATATAGCGTTTCGGATAGACGAAAAAGACGCGTATAGTATTTCGAATAAACGAAAGAGAAATATATAGCGCTTTAGGCAGACTAAAGAGACGCGTCTTATCTATATCTTAATCCGAGGAGCGGAAGTTAAGTTCTATATTTTATCGATATAAGTACGAAAAGATAAGGAGATTAATTATACCGTATAGGATAATAACTATATATTAGAAATAATAAGTATTTATCCCTTAGGGGATAAGAAAAGGAGTTAATAGGTTTATTTCTTAGGGATAAGAAGGGTAGCGTATAGCGCTTTAAGTAAACGAAAAAGACGCGTCTTATCTATATTTTAGTCTAAAAAGCGGAAGTTAAGTCTTATATTTCGTTAACGTAAGTACGAAAAGATAAGGAGATTAACTATACCGTATAAGATAATAACGATATACCTAAGATAATAAGTATTTATCTTATAAGGGATAAGGAGAGTAGTTAATAAGTTTATCTTTTAGGGGATAAGAAAAGTAGTTAATAAGTTTATCCCTTAGGGGATAAGAAAAGTAGTTAATAAGTTTATCTCTTAGGGGATAAGAAGAGTAGTTAATAAGTTTATCCCTTAAGGGATAAGAAAAGTAGTTAATAAGTTTATCCCTTAGAGGATAAGAAAAGTAATTAATAAGTTTATCCCTTAAGGGATAAAAAAAGTAGTTAATAAGTTTATCCCTTAGGAGATAAGAAAAGTAATTAATAAATTTATCCCCTAAGGGATAAAAAAGGTAGTTAATAAGTTAGTCCCGTAAAAGATAATTAGAGAGAAGTAAGCTAACTATCGTATATAGCGCTTTAGGTAAACTAAAAAGACGCGTTTTATTTATATCTTAGTTTAAGAAGCGGGAGTCGAGTCTTATATTTCGTTAATATAGGTACGAAAAGATAAGGAGATTAACTATACCGTATAGGATAACGATAATATACCTAAGACGATAAGTATTTATCCCCTAAGGGATAAGGAGAGTAATTAATAAGTTTATCCCTTAAAAAATAAGAAAAATAGTTAATAAGTTAGTCCTATAAAAGATAACTAAAAAGAAATAAGCTAATTATCGCGTATAGCGCTTTAAGTAAACTAAAAAGATATATCTTATTTATATTTTAGTCTAAGAAGCGGGAGTTAAGTCTTATATTTTATCGATATAGGTACGAAAAGATAAGGAGATTAACTATATTATATAAGATAATAACGATATACTTAAGATAATAGGTATTTATCCCCTAAGGGATAAGGAGAGTAGTTAATAAGTTTATCCCTTAAAAGATAAGAAAAGTAGTTAATAGGTTAATCTTATAGAAGATAACTAAAGAGAAGTAAGCTAACTATCGCGTATAGCGCTTCGGGCAAACTAAAAAGATACGTTTTATCTATATCTTAGTTTAAGGAGCGGGAGTTAAATCTTATATTTCGTCGATATAAGTATAAAAGGATAAGGAGATTAACTATACCGTATAAGATAATAATAATATACTTAAGATAATAAGTATTTATCCCTTAGGGGATAAGGAGAGTAATTAATAAGTTTATCCCTTAGGGGATAAGAAAAGGAGTTAATAGGTTAGTTCCGTAAAAGATAACTAGAGAGAAGTAAGCTAATTATTATATATAGCGCTTCGAGTAGATTAAAGAGACGCGTCTTATCCGTATCTTAATCTAAGGAGCGGGAGTTAAGTTTTATATTTCGTTAATATAAGTACGAAAAGATAAGGAGATAAACTATACCGTGCAGAACGATAATAATATACCTAAGATAATAAGTATTTATCCCCTAAGGGATAAGGAGAGTAGTTAATAAGTTTATCCCTTAGGGGATAAGAAGAGGAGTTAATAAGTTTATCCCTTAAGGGATAAGAAAAGTAGTTAATAAGTTTATCCCTTAAGGGATAAGAAAAGTAGTTAATAAGTTTATCCCTTAGGGGATAAGAAGAGTAGTTAATAAGTTTATCCCCTAAGGGATAAGAAAAGTAGTTAATAAGTTTATCCCTTAGGGGATAAGAAAAGTAATTAATAAGTTTATCCCTTAAAGGATAAGAAAAGTAATTAATAAGTTTATCCCTTAGGAGATAAGAAAAATAGTTAATAAGTTAGTTTCGTAAAAGATAACTAAAGAGAAGTAAGCTAACTATTATATATAGCGCTTTAAGCAGACTAAAAAGACGCGTCTTATCCGTATCTTAGTTTAAGAAGCGGGAGTTAAGTCCTATATTTCGTTAACGTAAGTACGAAAAGATAAGGAGATTAACTATACTATATAGGATAATAATAATATACTTAAGATAATAGGTATTTATCTCCTAAAGGATAAGGAGAGTAGTTAATAAGTTTATCTTTTAGGGGATAAGAAAAGTAGTTAATAGGTTAATCTTATAAAAAATAACTAAAGAGAAGTAAGCTAATTATCACGTATAGCGCTTTAGGTAAACTAAAAAGATATATCTTATTTATATCTTAGTTTAAGAAGCGGGAGTTAAGTCCTATATTTTATTAATATAAGTATAAAAAGATAAGGAGATTAACTATACCGTATAGGATAATAATAATATACCTAAGATAATAAGTATTTATCCCCTAAGGGATAAGGAGAGTAGTTAATAAGTTTATCCCCTAAAAGATAAAAAAAGTAGTTAACGGGTTAGTTTTATAGAAGATAATTAGAGAGAAGTAAGCTAACTATTATATATAGCGCTTCGGGCAGACTAAAGAGACGCGTCTTATTCGTATCTTAGTCCGAAAAGCGGGAGTTAAGTTTTATATTTCGTTAATATAAGTACGAAAAGATAAGGAGATTAACTATACTATATAAGATAATAATAATATACCTAAGATAATAAGTATTTATCCCTTAGAAGATAAGGAGAGTAGTTAATAAGTTTATCCCTTAAGGGATAAAGAGAGGAGTTAATAAGTTAGTCCCGTAAAAGATAATTAGAGAGAAGTAAGCTAACTATCGCGTATAGCGCTTTAGGTAAACTAAAGAGACGCGTTTTATCTATATCTTAGTCCGAGGAGCGGGAGTTAAGTTTTATATTTCGTTAATATAGGTACGAAAAGATAAGGAGATAAACTATACTATATAGGATAACGATAATATACCCGAAACGATAGGTATTTATCCCCTAAGGGATAAGAAAAGTAGTTAATAAGTTTATCCCTTAGGGGATAAGAAAAGGAGTTAATAAGTTTATCTTTTAAAAGATAAGAAGAATAATTAATAAGTTTATCTTTTAGGGGATAAGAAAAGTAGTTAATAAGTTTATCCCTTAGGAGATAAGAAGAGTAGTTAATAAGTTTATCCCTTAGGGGATAAGAAAAGTAGTTAATAAGTTTATCTTTTTAAGGATAAGAAAAATAGTTAATAAATTTATCCCCTAAGAGATAAGAAAAGTAATTAATAAGTTTATCCCCTAAGGGATAAGAAAAGTAGTTAACGGGTTAGTCCCGTAGAAAATAATTAGAGAGAAGTAAGCTAACTATTACGTATAGCGCTTTAGGCAGACTAAAGAGACGCGTCTTATTTATATCTTAATCTAAAAAGTAAAAGTTAAGTCTTATATTTCGTTAATATAAGTACGAAAAGATAAGGAGATTAACTATATTATATAGGATAATAATAATATACCTAAAATAATAAATATTTATCCCCTAAGAGATAAGGAGAGTAATTAATAAGTTTATTACCTAGGGGATAAGAAGAGTAATTAACGGGTTAGTTTTATAGAAGATAATTAAAGAGAAATAAGCTAACTATCGCGTATAGCGCTTCGAGTAAACTAAAAAGATACGTCTTATTTATATCTTAGTCTAAAAAGCGGGAGTTAAGTCCTATATTTCGTTAATATAAGTACGAAAAGATAAGGAGATTAACTATACTATATAGGATAATAACGATATACCTAAAATAATAAGTATTTATCTCCTAAAAGATAAGGAGAGTAGTTAATAAGTTTATCTCCTAGGGGATAAGAAGAGGAGTTAACGGGTTAATCTTATAGAAGATAACTAGAAAGAAATAAGCTAATTATTATATATAGCGCTTCGGGCAAACTAAAAAGACGCGTCTTATCCGTATCTTAGTCTAAGGAGCGGGAGTTAAGTCCTATATTTCGTTAATATAAGTATAAAAAGATAAGGAGATTAACTATATTATATAAGATAATAACGATATACCTAAAACGATAAGTATTTATCCCCTAAGAGATAAGGAGAGTAGTTAATAAGTTTATCCCTTAAGGGATAAGAAAAGTAATTAATAAGTTTATCCCTTAGGGGATAAGAAAAGTAGTTAATAAGTTTATCCCTTAAGGGATAAGAAGAGCAGTTAATAAGTTTATCCCTTAGGGGATAAGAAAAGCAGTTAATAAGTTTATCCCCTAAAAGATAAGAAAAATAGTTAATAAGTTTATCCCTTAAGGGAGAAGAAAAGTAATTAATAAGTTTATCCCTTAAGGGATAAGAAAAGTAATAAATAGGTTTATCCTTTAAGGGATAAGAAAAATAGTTAATAAGTTAGTCCTATAAAAGATAATTAGAGAGAAATAAGCTAACTATCGCGTATAGCGCTTCGGGCAGACTAAAGAGACGCGTCTTATCTATATCTTAGTTTAAGGAGCGGAAGTTAAGTCCTATATTTTATCGACGTAGGTACGAAAAGATAAGGAGATTAACTATACCGTATAGGATAACGACGATATACCTAAAACGATAAGTATTTATCCCCTAAGGGATAAGAAGAGTAGTTAACAGGTTTATCCCTTAGGGGATAAGAAGAGTAGTTAATAAGTTTATCCCTTAGGGGATAAGAAAAGTAATTAATAAGTTTATCCCTTAAGGGATAAGAAGAGTAGTTAATAGGTTTATCTTTTAAGAGATAAGAAAAGTAGTTAATAAGTTTATCCCTTAGGGGATAAGAAGAGTAGTTAATAAGTTTATCCCTTAGGGGATAAGAAGAGTAGTTAATAAGTTTATCCCTTAGGGGATAAGAAGAGTAGTTAATAGGTTTATCCCTTAAGGGATAAAAAGAGTAGTTAATAGGTTTATCCCCTAAGGGATAAGAAGAGCAGTTAATAAGTTTATCTTTTAGGGGATAAGAAGAGTAGTTAACGGGTTTATCTCTTAGGGGATAAGAAAAGTAGTTAATAAGTTTATCCCTTAGGGGATAAGAAAAGTAATTAATAAGTTTATCCCTTAGGGGATAAGAAAAGTAGTTAATAAGTTTATCCCTTAGGGGATAAGAAAAGTAGTTAATAAGTTTATCCCTTAAGGGATAAGAAAAGCAGTTAATAAGTTTATCCCCTAAAGGATAAGAAAAGTAGTTAATAAGTTTATCCCCTAAGGGATAAGAAGAGCAGTTAATAAGTTTATCCCTTAAGGGATAAGAAAAGTAGTTAATAAGTTTATCCCTTAAAAGATAAGAAAGGTAGTTAATAAGTTAGTCCCGTAAAAGATAACTAGAGAGAAGTAAGCTAACTATTATATATAGCGCTTTAGGTAAACTAAAGAGACGTATCTTATCCGTATCTTAGTTTAAAAAGCGAAAGTCGAGTCTTATATTTTATTAACGTAGGTACGAAAAGATAAGGAGATTAACTATACCGTGCAGGATAATAATAATATACCTAAGATAATAAGTATTTATCCCCTAAAAGATAAGGAGAGTAATTAATAAGTTTATCCCCTAAGGGATAAGAAAAGTAGTTAATAAGTTAGTCTTATAGAAGATAATTAAAGAGAAGTAAGCTAACTATTATATATAGCGTTTCGGGTAAACTAAAGAGACGTATCTTATCTATATCTTAGTTTAAGGAGCGGGAGTTAAGTTTTATATTTTATTAATATAAGTACGAAAAGATAAGAAAATTAACTATACTATATAAGATAATAACGATATACCTAAGATAATAAGTATTTATCCCTTAGGGGATAAGGAGAGTAGTTAATAAGTTTATCTCTTAGGGGATAAGAAGAGAAGTTAATAAGTTAGTCCTATAGAAGATAACTAAAAAGAAGTAAGCTAATTATCGCGTATAGCGCTTCGGGTAAATTAAAGAGATACGTCTTATCTATATTTTAGTCTAAGAAGCGGGAGTTAAGTTTTATATTTCGTCGATATAAATACGAAAAGATAAGGAAATAAACTATACCGTATAAGATAATAATAATATACCTAAGACGATAGGTATTTATCCCCTAAGGGATAAGGAGAGTAGTTAACGGGTTTATCTTTTAGGGGATAAAAAGAGGAGTTAATAAGTTTATCCCCTAAGGGATAAGAAAAGTAGTTAATAAGTTTATCTCTTAAGGGATAAAAAAAGTAGTTAATAAGTTTATCCCCTAAGGGATAAGAAGAGTAGTTAATAAGTTTATCCCCTAAGTAATAAGAAGAGTAATTAATAAGTTTATCCCCTAAGGGATAAAAAGAGTAATAAATAAGTTTATCCCCTAAGGGATAAGAAGAGTAGTTAATAAGTTTATCTCCTAGGGGATAAGAAAGGTAATTAACGGGTTAGTCCCGTAAAAGATAACTAGAGAGAAGTAAGCTAACTATTATATATAGCGCTTCGGGCAAACTAAAAAGATATATCTTATCTATATCTTAGTCCGAGGAGCGGGAGTTAAGTTTTATATTTTATTAATATAGGTATAAAAAGATAAGGAGATTAACTATACTATATAGAACGATAACGATATACCCGAGATAATAGGTATTTATCCCCTAAGGGATAAGGAGAGTAGTTAATAAGTTTATTACTTAGGGGATAAGAAAAGTAATTAATAAGTTAGTTTTATAGAAGATAACTAAAAAGAAGTAAGCTAACTATTATATATAGCGCTTCAGGTAAATTAAAGAGACGCGTCTTATCTATATCTTAGTTTAAAGAGCGGGAGTTAAGTCCTATATTTCGTTAACGTAGGTGCGAAAAAATAAGGAGATTAACTATATTATATAGGATAACGATAATATACCTAAGATAATAGGTATTTATCCTCTAAAGGATAAGGAGAGTAGTTAATAAGTTTATTCCTTAAGGGATAAGAAGAGGAGTTAATAGGTTAGTTTTATAAAAGATAATTAGAAAGAAGTAAGCTAATTATTATATATAGCGCTTTAGGTAAACTAAAAAGACGCGTCTTATCCGTATCTTAGTCTAAGAAACGGGAGTTAAGTTTTATATTTCGTTAATATAGGTACGAAAAGATAAGGAGATTAACTATACTATATAAGATAATAACGATATACCCGAGATAATAAGTATTTATCCCCTAAAAGATAAGGAGAGTAGTTAATAAGTTTATCCCTTAAGGGATAAAAAGAGTAGTTAATAAGTTTATCCCTTAAGGGATAAGAAAAGTAGTTAATAAGTTTATCCCTTAAGGGATAAGAAAAGTAATTAATAAGTTTATCCGCTAAGGGATAAGAAAAGTAGTTAATAAGTTTATCCCCTAAGGGAGAAAAAGAATAGTTAATAAGTTTATCCCCTAAAAAATAAGAAAAGTAATTAATAAGTTTATCCCTTAAGGGATAAGAAAAGTAATTAACGGGTTAATCTTATAGAAGATAATTAGAGAGAAGTAAGCTAACTATCGCGTATAGCGCTTCGAGTAGACTAAAGAGACGCGTCTTATTCGTATCTTAGTCTAAGGAGCGGGAGTCGAGTCTTATATTTTATTAATATAGGTGCGAAAGGATAAGGAGATTAACTATACCGTATAAGATAATAACGATATACTTAAGATAATAAGTATTTATCCCCTAAGGGATAAGGAGAGTAGTTAATAAGTTTATCCCTTAGGGGATAAGAAAAGTAATTAATAAGTTTATCCCTTAGGGGATAAGAAAAGTAGTTAATAGGTTTATCTTTTAAGGGATAAGAAAAATAGTTAATAAGTTTATCTTTTAGGGGATAAGAAGAGTAGTTAATAAGTTTATCCCTTAAGGGATAAGAAGAGTAGTTAATAGGTTTATCTTTTAGGGGATAAGAAAAGTAGTTAATAGGTTTATCCTTTAGGGGATAAGAAAAGCAGTTAATAGGTTTATCCCTTAAGGGATAAAAAGAGTAGTTAATAAGTTTATCCCTTAAAGGATAAGAAGAGCAGTTAATAAGTTTATCCCTTAGGGGATAAGAAGAGTAGTTAATAAGTTTATCCTCTAAGGGATAAGAAGAGTAGTTAATAAGTTTATCCCTTAGGGGATAAGAAGAGTAGTTAATAAGTTTATCCCTTAGGGGATAAGAAGAGCAGTTAATAAGTTTATCCCCTAAGAGATAAGAAGAGTAGTTAATAAGTTTATCCCCTAAAGGATAAGAAAAGTAGTTAATAAGTTTATCCCCTAGGGGATAAGAAAAGTAGTTAATAAGTTAGTTTTATAGAAGATAACTAAAAAGAAGTAAGCTAATTATTATATATAGCGCTTCGGGCAGACTAAAAAGATACGTTTTATCCGTATCTTAGTCTAAGGAGCGGGAGTTAAGTTCTATATTTTATTAATATAGGTGCGAAAGGATAAGGAGATTAACTATACCGTATAGGATAATAATAATATACCCGAGATAATAAGTATTTATCCCTTAAGGGATAAGGAGAGTAGTTAATAAGTTTATCCCTTAGGGGATAAGAAAAGTAATTAATAAGTTTATCCCTTAGGGGATAAGAAAAGTAGTTAATAAGTTTATCCCCTAAAGGATAAGAAAAGCAGTTAATAAGTTTATCCCCTAAGGGATAAGAAGAGTAGTTAACGAGTTTATCCCTTAGGGGATAAGAAAGGTAATTAATAAGTTAGTCCCGTAGAAGATAACTAGAGAGAAGTAAGCTAACTATCGCGTGCAGCGCTTCGGGCAAACTAAAGAGACGCGTCTCGTCCGTATCTTAGTTTAAGGAGCGGGAGTTAAGTCCTATATTTCGTTAACGTAGGTACGAAAAGATAAGGAGATTAACTATACCGTATAGGATAATAATAATATACCCGAGATAATAGGTATTTATCCCCTAAGGGATAAGGAGAGTAGTTAATAGGTTTATCCCCTAAGGGATAAGAAAAGTAATTAATAAGTTTATCCCCTAGGGGATAAGAAAAGCAGTTAATAGGTTTATCCCTTAAGGGATAAGAAGAGTAGTTAACGGGTTTATCCCTTAAGGGATAAGAAAAGTAGTTAACGGGTTTATCCCCTAAAGGATAAGAAGAGCAGTTAATAAGTTTATCCCCTAAGGGATAAGAAGAGCAGTTAACGGGTTTATCCCTTAGGGGATAAGAAAAGTAGTTAACGGGTTTATCCCTTAGGGGATAAGGAGGGCAGTTACGTAGGTTATTATATATAATATAGGAGATAAGAAGAGGTAATAAAATATACTTAGTTAATAAGATAATTTATATATTATATTATAAAAACTAATTTTCTAGTCTTAAACTTATAGTTTAGATATAAATCTGCTCCTACTATTTAAGTTCTTAGCACTTACGTAACCGAGCTAGTAGCTTAAGTAGCTAGATAGCGTAGCTTAGATTTTTTATTATTATACTTACTAATTATATTATACTTATTCGCTACCTTTTATAGTAAAAGCCCTTTTATAATAATTATTATATAGTGGAAATTTAAAACTATCGCTTACAAGCCTTAAAGATAATAACGGTAGAGACAATACTTACTAACTAGCGTAAGGTAAAAGATAGAGCTATAGACGATTTACGAGGGGAGGATACGGCGATAATACTAATAGAGGAGAAGACCGGAGTCGAAAAGAACGAAATCGCGATAATAACTACGAAAAACAAGGTTAATACGCCTAAGCCGGAGACTATAGCGGCTATAAATACTATACGTTTTAATATAGAGGAAGAGTCCGGAGTTATAAAGAACGAACCCGTAACGCAAACTATAAAGATCCTAGTTAATACTCGTAAGGCTAAGACTTTAATAGTTAAAGAAAGGAAATCTTCCAAACTAAACGGTAAGTTAGTAGTTATAGAGGAAAAAACCGCTATTATAATAAGGAAGAACTTAGTCGGTAAGTTTAAAGCTAAGACCCCCGGAGTTATAATAATAAGACCTTCTAAACTAAGTAAGAGGTTAATAGTTATAAGGAATAAAGCTATAATCCTAAAAGAGAAATATAAACTAGAAAAGCTTAAAGCCTAGACTCTAAGGGTCTTAAAAATAATACCTGCTAAATTTATAAAAACTAAGATTCCAGCTTATTTAGCTCCTAGATATATGCCCCCGTATTTAAAAGGACGGAAATAAAAGATATATAATTCGTTATAGATAGCTTATAAGGTATAGCTTAACGATTATTCGCTTTCCCTTTATTTTTTTACTTATTCTTTCCCCTTTATCTATTCTATATATAATAGCTATAATAGCTTTATAATCCTCTATTATTTTCTTTCCTTATTTCTTAATACTCCTTCCTTATTATATATATAATAGTAGGATTAAGATTATTATAGTAATAATTTAGTAGCGATAGCTAAGATACCTAAGGAAAAAAAAAATTAGCGTTACCTTTACTTAGGGAGCTATAAGGGGCTAATATAAGGTTTATTTAAATAGTTACTTAATAGCTCTCTTCTCGTAAGGGCTTCTAAGGATTAGGCTATAAAAGTAGTTAAGATAGGATATTTTAATAGTATATATAGGGTAAGATATTACTTATATAATTTAGCATTTTTTTTCTATAATATATATATATTAAAAATAAGAATTATAGTAACTAATAATAATAGCGAGGGGTAGGAGGCGCTTAATAGAAAAGAAATATATTACGTAAAGTATAATAACGAGTAGAAAGAGAGAGGAAGGATAAAATAAGGTTAATATTATAAGCGTAATAGGACGGATATTATATTAATAAACTATACTAAGTTTTAGGCTATTAGCTTAATAGTATAGGTAAGGGGGGCTATTAGAGAAGATTTAATATCGGGAGGAGATAAGTAGTAAGGCGGATTTATTATAAACTTATAATCTTATCGTTTATTATAAAGGTTATCGATATACCGCGCGTAATCGTATCTAACGCGATATAGTATATCCTTAATAATATAAGCAAGGAGACTAGTATATATATCTCCGCTTTTTTTAGTAAAGGGTAAGATAGCGTTATCGATAGCGGTAAGAATAGTAAATAATACGGCCTCTTTAATATTATATTTTTCGCGGAGCTTTATAAGTATCGGGGTAAAAAGCGAGAGAGGAGAAGTATAAGATATATCCGTCGCGTTATTAGGGGAGGGTAAAAAAGCGTAAAATATTAAGTTAATTAAGTTACTTAAGTTCGGGGGAGTAGGAGAAAGTTTACGATTTTTAGCTATACCTATAGGCGTAATAAATAATATATATATAGTAAGGGAAGATATAAAATAAGATTAGAATATTTATAGATTTTTATATTATAAAAAGCGGAGATAATATAAGGGAGGACTTTTGCTTTTTTTTATTTTAAAAAAAAAGAAGAGAATCGAAAAACTTATCGGAAAATATAAAACGCTAAAAAATAGTTAATTATTAAGGTAAGATATTATTAAAAGGGTAATATATAACTTATATATAAGAACGCGGGAAAAGTTTAAATAGACTTTAGATACGTTTTTTTTTATTAAAAAAGGTATAGCTTTATTAAAAAACTCATATATAAACGGGAGTTAATATATAGTTTATTAAAAATAATAATAGTCTCGTACGCGTAATATATTTAGAGATATTAAAGGGATTAAGATAATCCTACTCTTTTTATAATTATAAGTTATCTTATTAGGGCGTAACGATAAGGGTTTTAAAGCGGCCTTACCGCTTAGTTTAAAAATCCTAAGATAAACCGTTATTTCGAAGGGCGGTTACCTTTAATAAAATAATATTAGGATATAAATTAGTATTATAGGTAGGAGAGTATAGGAGATAAAGGATTTAGCTTTATAGTTAAATAATATTAGCAGGCTACTCTTAAAATATATTAAGCGTGCTTAGAGTTATAGTAAAGAGGGCGATAGTTATACTCTAATATAGATAGGTATTACTTTCCGATTCTAAGTAGTATATCCTTAGAGAGAGCCTTCTTAAGCGCCGAAGGGTCTAGCTAAGAGGTTAGAATATATATCTTAAAGTAAAGTTATAGTTTAGGACTAATAATTAAGGCGCTTAAGTATATATTATACGTATTTAAGGTTAATAGTATTAGAATATTAAAAACGGGTTTATTTAGAAAGATAAAGATAAAAGTATTAAGATATACTTTGTCGATATTATATAAAATAAAAGGGGGGGGGAGGGAAGAATTTCGCTAAAGCTACCGTTAGTAATATATTTTTTACGATTAGTTATAACTTATAAGAGAGCAGAATTACTACGTAGCTTTAAGTGCGGACTAACTATTACTTTATTAGCTAAGTTATTATTTAAGGAGGCGATTATTTTATAAAGCGTAAGGAAATAGGTTATATTCGGAGATATAGTAAGCTTTTTAGCTTAAAAGAAGCTTATAGTCTTACGACTTAAACTAGGTTTATCCTCCGCCCGTAATCTTATAAGAGTTATTTAAGGCCTAGTTAGCGGGTAGTGTTTTTTTTTCTAGTTATTTTAATACTATTAAGCCTAAAATCGGAGGAGCTTATTTTCGTTAAGCTAATATTTCTAATCTTCTTTATTATCGGTTTTAATAAGGTAACTAGAAGTAAGTTTAAGGTATATATCGACCGGAAATATAATATAGTATCCGTAACTAAACTATTATTTTCTTTATTAAGTTTAAGTATATATATATTAGGTCTTATCGGTAAGATATAGTAATTAGAGAATAGTTTAAGTATAAGAAAATTAGGCCGACTATATTACTAATATAAATAAAGATACGGTATTATATTATTAAGATATTTCGTATATAAAGAGTTTAGCGGCGGTAGCAGATATACTAAAGAAAAAAACCACGCGTTAGCTTTAGCTTAGGAGCTAATAAGGGCTTATAAAACTCTAATTAAATACTCTTATTAAATCTTTCTTCTCTTAAGAGCTTCCGAGGATTAGAAGAAGAAAGGTAATTAAGATAAGATATAAGCTATTATAAGGTATATAGTATAGTTAGTTTCCCTTAAGTAAGGAAAGAATTAAGTAAGAATTAACCTTAACCTTATCTTCGTAGATATCTTAAAGTTATAATATATAAGTTAAGTCTTAGAAAGGACTTAGGGTAAAAACTCTAGTAAATAGAATTATAACTTCTTTTAAACCTTAAACTTTTTATAATAAGTTACTAATTTAAGCAGTTATTTTAAGATATTAAAGGTTTAATTAAGTAATTCCCTTCTTCCTTCCTTTTATTTCTTTTATCTTTATATATAAAACTAAGTTACTATCGTTTTCCTAATAAATAATTACCGTCTAGCTTACCGCCTTATAGCGAGAGATCCCCCTTATATTAGTTAAAAATATAAATTACCTAGGAAGTTACGCTTAGTAAGTATCTACTATACTTACTTAAGGTATCTTATAACTTTATTATACTCTTTCCTTCTATAATAATATATAGTATTAATCTATAAATAATATTATATTACGCTAAATATATTATAAAAGCTAGTATTATAATTATTAAATTATTTATATATTTTTTATATATTTATCCTATTATTAAAAATATAAAAGAAAAATAAGTAATAACTTAATATATTTATTTATTTTCTTTTTAAAAAAAAGACTAAGTAACTAAACTAATAATCCTATTTTTTCTATATACTAAAAGATAGTGTTTAGAACCCGGAACTTAATATATATAATAGCTAACCCTAACCCTAACCCTAACCCTAACCCTAACCGCCTTCGGCGCCCTCCCGGGGGGTGCCTGCGGCAGGCCTAACCCTAACCCTAACCTGCCTCCGGCGGCCCTCCCGGGGGGCGCCTATAGCGAGTAATAAAGCTGTTAGTAGTATTCGTTAAGCTTTTAAGATTATATATAAGTAGAATCGTACTTTAGCGGCGGTAATAGTTAAGCTAAAAGAAAATAAACGTAAAGCTAGGATAAAATACTATTAAGGATTTATCTTAAGTAAAATTAAATAATTCTTAAAACTTTTCCTTCTTTCTAAGAGCTTCCGAGGATAAAAACTATAAAAGGCGCTTAAGATAAAGGAGCGGTTATAACTAAGTATATAGTATAGTTTAGTTTCCCTCGAGAGAGGAAAAACTAAGTAAAAATTAGCTATTAAACTTATCTTTATAGCTATCTTAAAAGTTATATATAGTAAGTAAAGTTTTAGAGAGGACTTATAGTAAAAACTTTACTAAACGGAATTATAACTTTATTTTAAACCTTATACTTTTATACTATATATTACTAATTTTAAAGTTTTTTTTAAGGGTTCCGAGGACCTAATTAAATAGTTTTCGTCTTTATTATCTCAAGTTTCTTCTATCTTTATATAGGAAACTAACTTCCTATTATTTTCCTTATCGAGACTTATTATCTTATTTAGCTTATTCCTTATAGCTAGAGACCCCCCCCGCTAAAGCGATAAGGGGATTTTAATAGTAAGCTTGCTTAAGAAGGTTAAAATAATAAGCTATTATAGTAAAGTATCTACCTCCCTTCCTATATATATTAAATTAACTTTCCTAAGCCCTTTTAGCTCTCTCTAGCCTTTATCTAGCTAAGCGATACTAATTAATTAAATCCGTTAGATTAATTAGATTAGCTTAAACGATACTTTTTAACGCCTGCGACCCTAACTTACCTATACGGTTTATAGGGGCTAGCAGACTTATATAGTCCTACTTCCTTAAAACTATCTTCCCTGCCGGGGGCCTTATATATATATATAGGCAGGGGTGCTTATTACTCCCGCTAAGGTAGCTTTTATCTTTTTTTTTTTTTACTAATTAGTTAATAAAGAAGTATCGCCCGGATACCTATTATTTATTACGCGCGAAAGCTTTCTGCCGGCTAATAGTCTAATAAGACTTTATTTATTATTATTAGGTTAAATTAAGTATAACTATTTTACTACTTTAAGGTATATATTATATCTTTCTAAAATCTACGAAATAGGAACTTACTAATACTATATTTTAACCGGATTTCCTTAAAAATCTAACGTATTTTATAATAGACTTATATAATAGAATTACCTAGAAAAATATATAGGGAACTAGAAATAACTAGGAAACGTAACCGCGTCTCTATTAGGATTTTACCACGCCCTCTCCCGTCCCTATAAGTATATATTTATTTATATTTAACTAAGATTTTACTAATAAAAATTTCCCTCTTTTCTATACCTTTCTACTTAGCTTCGATTTTTTTTTTAAGATTATTACTTACTTAATATATATATATTATAAGGCCGATAAAACTATCCTAAGCTTATAATTTGCTAATAAGTAACTAATAAAAGTATACTAACTCTTATATCGACGCGGAGACGGAAAAGGCTTTATATATAACTTAAACTATAACTCTACTTTAAGATATATATTAAGAGCGTATAACGAGACCTTTCGTTAACTAAGGAGACTTATATAAGAGAAATATAATTAGGGAAAGATTAGTATCTATTTATAGATAATACCGGAAAATAATAATAAACTCCTGTTCTAAGACTCCGACTATACTAAATACGCTAGAGGAGTAGCGTGCTAAAATAAAGTAACTGCGGGCATAGATTTTTATCTTGAAAAATAGGTAAACCGTGCCCCGGACGTCGAGGCCGGCAGTATATATTATAAAGGATCGGCTGCTTTTAAAAATAACGGGGAAACTTCGGAACTAAGTAGTAAGGCCGCTAATAAACCTCCTAAACGTAAAATATAAGTAGTTATAGAAAACCTATAATATAACTTAAGCGGGCTATATTATACTTATAATAATATCGAGACCTCTTATAAATAAAGGAGTAACTTTAATAGCTTATCGATATATAACCGATTTTACTTAATATATAAGCTATTCCCGTAATATAACTTAAATAAGCTATATTATACTTATAATAATATTAAAACCTCTTACGGATAGAGGAGTAACTTTAATAGCTTATTAATATATAACCGATTTTATCTAGTATATAAGCTATTTTAGAGCTATAAGTTTACCTGCGAATATTATCTTAATAATCCTTATAAGACTCTATTACCTTTCTCTAGCTTAAGGTACTTATAAAAGATAAAGGACTTATATTAATATACTAAGAGGGCTAAGCCTAAAGTAATAAGAAGGAGGTAGTATATTAAGATAATAGCTTTTATTTTTACTATAACGCGTTTAAATACCGCCTACCGCTAGCTAAGATAACTTAGTTTTAGGAAAAAAGCTAGACTATTATAAGCTCGTTAATAATTATAAAGTTATTACGCGTAATATAAATAGTAGGAGGATTATCTACTATTAATAGTTAAGTTTAGGTTACCTATATAACTTTACCGTTTATATACCTTTACCTTTTATAAAACTAAAGTAAATACTAGTCTCCTTATTAGTAGTTATTTTATAAAGTAAGTAGTAAGGCGCCCTAGCGCCGAGCTCGTCCACGTTTACCCTATCCTTATTACTAATTTCTAAGGCCTCTTAGCGGGTTAGGTACGTAGATAGCGGATTATTAAGTTAGTTATTAGCGGATAATACTTTTTTAAGAAATCTATTAAGCGATAAATTACTTATAAGATATCGTTATCTACCTTTTTTAGATAACTAAGAGAAAGTTACTACTCGATTACGTTATCTAGAAAATAGAGTAGCGAGATAATTTACTTACCTTAGCTAAGTACTCGCGCTTAATCTAGCTACCTAATAAATTATTACTAAATATAAATATAGAAAGGGTAACGTTAAGTAGAGACTTTATAGTAGGATAGGATAGTATAGTTCGGCTATAGCGGCAGAAATGCCTAAGAAATAAACACGCGTTAGCCTTAGCTAAAAGGCTATTAGTAGCTTAGAAAGTAGTTAATTAAATAGTCTCTTAGACCTTTTCTTCTCCTAAGAGCTTTTAAAGATTAGGATATAAAAGGTAATTAAAATAGGATAGGGGCTATTATAAGGTATATAGCATAGATTAGTTTCCCTTAAGAGAGGAAGTAATTAAGTAAGAATTAGCACTTAACGTTATCTTTATAGCTATCTTAAAAGTCGTATATTATAAGTTAAGACTTAAAGAGGACTTATAGTAAAAACTTTACTAAACGGAATTATAACTTTATCTTAAACTTTATACTTTTATATTATAAATTACTATTTTAAATACTTATTTTAAAGTTTTAAGCTTTAGATTAAATAGTTCTTACCCTTTTCTATCTTATCCCTTTTATATTTTTATAGAAAACTAGCTACCTATTATTTTCTCTATAGAGAATTATTATCCGGCCTACCCCCCCCCCCCGCTAAAATAGCAAGACGATAGTAAGACGAATGCGAATATAAGATCCTCGAACACTTTAGGAGGAGAGAGGACTTTATATAACCGGCGAAGGGAAAGGAGCTAACCTTAACTTACTAATATTATTAAGGAATCGATAAGAGTATAACGATAACGATAAGCTATAGCTATCCTCTATAAAGGCTAAACGATAGCTATTAACGGTTAAATTCCTAAGGCTAAATCTACTAACTACTAACCTTAATATAATTATTATCCTTTTTTTACGCTATAATCTTACCTTATAATACCGACGTTAAGATAGGGGGGGTGAGGACTATAAGGTTAAACTAAAAGAAGATTTCGTAATCTCCGAAATTAAAGATTTATCTTAGTTAATTAGATTCTAGCTTTTAAGAAATAAGATAGAATAAGAAGTCTATATTTATTAAAAAGCATATAATTTTTAAGCTAGCAGTTAAGTTTAAGTTATAAGTATAAAGAAGTTCTTTTAGCTACTCTCGCTAGAAAAGCTTATTCTTAATAATATATAAGCGTCCACTTAGTAGATTAAACTATATTAGTCCTTAGTTAACCCCCCTAGCTACGCGAAGCTTATTACTTCTAGTCTAAATCCTTTTTTTTTTAACTATCGGAAAGCTATACGTTTATTTATATAATCCCTTAGATAAGCATATACTAGTAGTATATTAAGCGCTAATCTTCCTCTATTAGTCTTGATAATAAAGTCTAACGTTTAGCGGGGATATATAAAATCCGCACCCCTATATATGGAACGCTTTAGTAATACCGCCTTTATAAATTAACGAAATAGGAAAAGTATATTTAGCTACGTAATTAAGCTCCTCGGTACTATAATTTAATATAAATTAGGAGATAGGTAACTATTATAATAAGTAATATTAAAGTAGAACTACCTGCACTTACTTCTATTATAAAAAAAATAAACGCTTTCTATCGTGTTAGCGATAAACTTAGTATTATTCTTTCGGCCCTCCTAAAAGTCTTTTATAATAATATATAAATAATACGCTTACTTATAAAGGAAATATTAAAGCTATTAACTAAAATACGATATTTTAATATTTATTAGTATTAGTTATAATACGATATTTAAGCAAATTATATAGAGATTGCTTAGATATAAACTTCCGCGAAGGTTAGAGATTATTTTATAAAACCTTTTTAAGGATAATTATTTAAGAAGTTCTAAAACGAACTTAAATTTAAGATAAATTTGCCTAATACGCTAGTTATTTATATAGTTCCCCTTTATTATTATAAAGTTTACTTTATTTACTATTTTATATTATTATTATTATAGTTGCTATCTTTCGTATTTACTACCTAATATTATCTTTTCTATATAAAGGATTAGTTTATTTCCCTACTAACGTCTCTTCTCCGCGTTCACCTAGGCTTACTAAGCCTAAGTTAGGGGATATAAGTATAGTATTAAAGCTAGCTAGTATATAGCGTGCTCTAAATACTATAATAATAGGAGAACTATTTGCTTATCTTTATCTTAAATATCTATAATATCTTTAAGTTTAATAATCTTACGGTCTTTTATAATATTATCGTTATTAGTAATTATAAACCCCCCTAACCTTATTAACCTAGCCGTTTCGATTAGACGCTATAATAAGTAATAATAACCTTATCTAGCCTAAATATATAAGCTATAAGCACTATGCTAGAAACCGGGCAATAAAATATACGACTTAAAAGGATAGGCGCGTATACGTAGACGAGAGTATTTTTCGCATAGAGTCGCGTTTTCGGCACTACGGCTTTAAACTAAAAGCGAGCGAAAGTATCCGTTATCTCTTAAAACTTAATTTACTATAAGTTATAATATAGCTATAATTTTAGCTTAAAGTATTACGCTAACCGCGGGTATAGTAAGTATATAACGCTCTATATCTTAAAAAAGTATTTTATATTATTTCTAAGTATTAAGAATACGGGGAATCTAAGGTAAAGACTTATATTAATAGATAAGGTTATTATTATAGCTAGTATCCGAGGATAAGCTATTAGAACCTTAATAAGGCGATATCTTCTATATATACCTAAGTTTTAAGGACTTATAATATCTATCTTAGAAAAGGAAGAAGTGAAGGAATAACTAGAAAACTGCCTGCGAAAGAAGAAGAAGAGGATAAAGGAAGAAGAAAGAGGAAGAGAGAGAGAGGAAGAGAAGAGGGCATTTTATACTATGCCTAGATAACTTAGCTAGCTTTACTAATTTAATAGGTATAGAAGATACGTACCTATAGTCTTTTCCTATAAGTTTTCTCTTAAAAGTTTTAATAATCTTATCTTACGATTTTTAAAGTTATTTTTAAAGCTTATTAGATACTTCTAAATAAGCTTATAAGCTTAAGGGGGGTATATTACGTATACGTATATAAGAAAATACCTCCTTTATACCGTAAAAATAAGTATTAGCCTTATAAATAAGGGCTAAAAACCTAAAAAAGGAAATAGTTACTATTAAAATAGTTAGAGGCAGATATCGGATAAGTAAGACTAAGGCGTTATTATATATATTTCCTAATTATAAAAAAGGACATAGGTTCCGACTATATTTTTAGATAAGACTTAAGATATTATATCGTTTTTAGATACCTTAACTTATATCCTCGTAATAGTTATAAGCTTAGTCTACTCTATCTAATCTAAGTTATACTTAAAAGTTTTAGCTAAAAAAAACATTTATCTTTTTTTTTTTTTTTATTTTTAATATATTTACGTAGGCGTTATTCTTCTATATTTACTACTTATAAATATTTCTACTATCTAAAAGTTTAGATACCTCCTCTTAACTAATAGGTCTTCTTTACTATAACTTAAGCTTACTAAGTAGGAGTTAGGTAATAGGGGTACGGTATACTAGCAGGCTAGTGCACGGCGTATTTAAAGTATAAACCTAATAAAAGACTATCTTACTTATTTTTAGCCTCTAAAATATCCTCTATCTCGATTACTTCTTTATCTTTAATAATATTATTATCGTTAAGAATAGTAATAGCTAGTTAACTTATTAAACCGACCGCTTACGCGGCACGCTAAAAAGAGTAGTATTATCCTTATCTAGCTTAGACGTAACTAGCGTAGGCGCTATACTAAAAGCTAAAAAGAGAGGCGTAACGCTAAAAAGGGTAAGCCCTAGTATATAAGCGACGGTATTTAAGGTAAAGCGGTAAGTTCCGCGTGCTATAACTCTAAATAATAATCGCCCTAAAATATCTAAGATTACGTAAAATCTTAAAATAAACGTCCCTAGCCGATATAATAATCTTAGCCTTAAGAATAATATTAATAGTAAGCTTTAAAAATGCCTAGCGCTTAGAATCTTATAAGGGAAAAATATATTATTTTATAATATAAGAAATTTATAGGCGAATACTTATATTTACGCTTAGTGCGGTTATAAACGATATTATCGATAAGTTTATAATTAGAAGCTTAAGGAGGCGATACCTCCCTTAAATACTATAATTACGGGCGGATAGAAGACTTAAGTTACTTATAAGATTTATAGTCTTCTCTAAAGAAAGCTATATAAAATAAAAAAATAATTATAAGAGAAGAAGAAGATAAGGATAAAAGAGGAAGAAAAGAGAAAAAAGAGAAAAGAAAAGAGAGGAGCTTTCTATACCCGCCCTAAATAACTTATCTAGCCTAACTAATTTAGAGGTGCAAAAGATACGTACTTATAATCTTTTCCTACGTTTTTTTCTCTTAAGGGTTTAGATAATTTATTCTTATAATTTTTAAAGATAATTTTTAAGCTTATTAGATACGTTTAAATAAGCTTATAAGCTAGGGGGTATATTATATATACGTATATAGGAAAATACCTCCCTTATATATACCTAGAAAGTAGGTATTAATATTATTAATAAAGGCTAAAAACTAAAAAAGGAAACGGTTATTATAAAATAGTTATAAGTATATATCTAAGTAGGGGGATCGGGGCGTTATATTCCGTACTCGCTACTTTAAAAAAAGATATAGGTCCTAACTATATTTTCAGATAAGACTTAAGATATTATATTATTTCTATATACTTCTACTCGTATTCTTATAATATAATATACCTATATTAGTAAAATATATAATAGTATATACCCCTCTATAAACTTACTTCGTCTATTAGTAATAGCTAGTATATACCGTAATACTCTACTTTTAACGATATTTTATAAAAATATAATTATCGTTAGTTTTTACCGTATCGTAAAGGTAAAAAGTTAGATATAAAAAACTAGGCGTAGGAAGCTATAGAAGGTAGAGATAAATAAAGTAATAATACTCTCTTCCTCGTAAAGAACGGTAAGTTATATAATAACCTAGCCGGAAAAGATATAAAAGGCCTTCTCTTTTCCTAAACCCTCCCCTCTTATTTTCTTCCCTTCTTCTCTTCGCCTCTCCTTCTCTTCCTCTTCTCTTTTAGTAAGGTAGGTAGCGGCGATAATAACGATAATAACTAAGGTATATTATAATAATATCTACGATAGCCGCGGCGGCGACCTTAATTAATAACCCTGCTAACTTAGTTATCTTATATAGTCGTTTTTTTTTTTTTTTTTTATTTTTTATATATCGCTTAAGAAGCGTTATACCCTTTATTC
>PDHQ01000293.1:23741-42204 GCA_003339415.1 Ophiocordyceps camponoti-saundersi (nom. inval.)
AGGGTTAGTAGGAATAGAAGGAGATAAGAACGTCCGGTGTTAAGGAAAAAAAAAAAAAGCCCTCTTAAAAGGGTTATAAAGGCACTCGATCTGCCCTATAAATATAATATTAGCTAGCTATACGCCTAGGGCTATACGGTATATATAACGAAGCCGAAGGAAAAGATCGTAAGATTAAAAAAGATAGCTCCCCGCGCTTAGAAGGGTTATCTCGTTAGTATCGAAGGTTTATATAGCTATATTTTTAAAATATAGCTTCCTAAATAAGAGACCGTTATTCGGGCATAAGATATACGCTTTATTAATTATGCCGGGGCCCCTACTATTAAAGAAGACCTATTAGTTAAATTTAGGGCTTATTTAGAAGAAAAAAAGGTTAAAGTTATCGATTTTAAGCCGATTTCTCTTCCCTTTAGAAAGAAGGGGCAGGAATAACGTTCCCATAGCTAGAATAGCGGTATTAGCATTTTATAGCCCTCTTCTATACTAAATAATAAGTAATAACCGAAGAAATATTTAACTACTATAGCCGGATTATTAAATTTATCGCGCGTTAAAGAGGAATTTATAAGGCTATTAAAAGAGCGATTTAAAACGCCCGAGAGAGACCCTTTATACTTTCCCTTACTAAACGCCACGCCTAATCGAGGCAATAAGGCACCGCGCTCGATTTCTAAAGAAAATACCTAAAAGTCTTCTATCGATTAAAGAAGCTAAAGAGGCATAATTACTACCTATATCTATAAGCCTTCCTAGCTCTTAGATTAATTATAATAATTATAATAATCCTAACAAATTAGCTAGTACCTTATAGCTTTAATAAACTAATCTAATACCTAATAAATAACCCTCTTAATATATACGCGAGGTATCGATACTTTCTTCTACCTTAACCGATATATAACGCTATAAGCGCTATTTATCTAAGGAGATCTAAGGCACTAAACTTATAAGAAGATTAAAGAGGCTTATATAGGCCGATCTAGCTACTAAAAGTATTATTAAGACGGCTACGCCGCACGTTACCTTCGCCGATAAAAACGAATATATTAGTAAGGCGCTTATAATAATTCTCTTAGCCTTAGCTACGGAAACCTTTATAAGCTATACCCCTAGTAATTATTATATTACGAAAAAACTCCCTAACTTCGATAAACGATAAGTGCCCGCGATAAATAAAAAACTTAATAAACTATACTAAAAGAGCGCTTAGGAGCTTATACCGAAGCCTTATAATATAAAAACCTTTCCTAAGCGTTAGGTATATATAGAGAAGCTTATTAAAGGCGCAGATCTAATAGCGAAAGCCCGCTAGGTTATCCGCGGAGATCGTAATCTTATAAATTAGCTAGTTAAAAACCTCTATACTATAGTAGCGTATTAATTATCCGTTCGTATCTTCCTTACGCTTATCGCTATATAAGACCTTAAATAAGCTAAGTTTAATATCGTAAATACTTTTATTAATACTAAACTTAATAAAGATATCTTCGTCGAATAGCCTTATAGCTTTAAGGATAAATTAGGCCGCGTTTGCCGCCTAAAAAGGGCCTTTTATAGCTATTAAGCCTCGCCGCGCTAGTAGTTCGAGCGTGCAGCTAAAAATCTAGCTAGTTACGGATTTAAATAACTCGACTCTAAGTTACGTCTTTATCGCTACGCTAATAGTAGCCTCCTTATTTTTTATATAGACGATATCCTCCTTATAGCACCGATATAAGTATAGATTAATAATAAGGCCGTAATTCTTAATAAATTATATAAGGTTAAATACTTTAGAGAGCTTTAGGAATTCCTTAGCCTTAAGTTTAATCGTAATCGTTAAGCCCGCACTATTCGAATATATTAAACCTCCTTTACCCGTAAGATTCTTAAGCTATTCGATACCGATAATTTAAAGCTTACGAAAACGCTATAGCTAATAAAGTATATAATTCCTTATAACTAGAAAAAGGCTAAGATCGCGATAAAGGCTACGATATAGTAGAAACGAATAAGCAGCTTTAATTAGCTAGCCCTAAGCATAAGGCCCGATATTACGTATAGCGTGAAGAAGCTATCGGAGGCAAATTCCTATATAACTTACGCTTATCTAGCTACGATAAAGCACCTTTTCTACTATTTACGCAGCACGCTGTCTTTTAGTATTACGCTTAGAGGAGCGGCCTATAGTAAGGACCTTTAGCTACGCGTCTATTCCGATATATCGTTCGCGGATAATTAGGTAACCCGCGCCTTAATAGCCGGGTTTATTATCTTCCTCGCTAGTAGCCTTATCGCGTGGCGCTTAAAGTATTAGATTATTATTATAATAAGTAATATAGAGGCCGAATTTATAGCCCTTACGCCCGCTAGGCTTATAATAATCTAGCTCTCTAATATTATTCGAAATACCGGCTATAAATAAAAGAGGCCTCTTATAATATTTACTAATAGTTAAAACGCGAGGTTAGCTATAATTAACCTACTTAATAAGGCACGCACGAGGCATATTAACCTACGATATAAATAAATTATCTAAAAGTATTAGATAGGCTTCTTTAATTTATAATAGATAGGTATAGAAGATATAATCGCAGATAGCCTAATAAAAGGTTTATAGGCGAATAAGTATTAGTAGTTCGTACGCTAGCTAAATTTAGCTATGCTAAAAAATAGGGACAGCTCTAATAGCCTAAATACTAAGAAATAATATTACGATAGTTATTCTTTAGCTTACCTAGCCTTAGGGGCGGTATTATATAATATACCTTATAGTCTAAGCTATAACTTACTTAAGGCTTAAGCCTAGTTAGGTCCGTATATTAGCTATATTAGATTAGTATAAGAGGGGCATTATTAGCTTACTTAATAAGAGTATAATATAGCTAAATATCTAAATAGCTTATATACCTTAATAGTTAGCAGCGGTAATTATATACTAAGGTACTTAACTTTTAACGATATTTTATAAAAATATAATTATTATTAATCTTTACTATATCGTAAAGGCGAAAAGTTAGATATAAAAGACCGGGCGTAGGAAGCTATAAGAGGCAGAGATAAATAAAGTAATAATGCTCTCTTCCTCGTAAAAAATAGTAGGTTATATAACGGGCTATCCGGAAAAGATATAAAAGGCCCTCTTTTTTCCTAAACCCTCCCCTCTTCTCTTCTTCCCTTTTTCTCCTCTCCTCCCCTCCTCTTCTTCTTCTCTTTAGGTAAGGCGAGGAGCGATAACGACGACGATAATAACCGAGGTAAGTAATAACGTTATCTACGATATACGCAGCGGCGACCTTTATTAATAACCCTACTAACTTAGTTTTTTTATATAGTTATTTTTTTTTATTTTTTAATAAGTTCTTACGTTTCGTATAATAATTTTATACTTACCCTCTATCGTACGATATCCCCTAATAAGGCTTACTAAGAATAGAAAGTAATAAAAATATCTAATATTAGAGAAAAACTCTTTTAACTATTTGCCCTTATAGTAAGTAAAAATAATAATATATACTAAATAAGAGGAGATATTAATATATAGTACGAAAGATAAGGAGAAGCGCCTAGCGGCGCTCCCTAATAATAATATCTAAGTAAGGTTTTTAAATATAATATTATACCGAGATATTATAAAGCGCGTGCTACGATAGCGCGGACGCTTATTAGTATATTTAATAGCGAGCTACGCCCCGATATCGTTAAGCTTATATAATATTTACCGGAAAAACTCTAGCCCTTTTAAAGAATACTTCTCGTTTAAGTTTAGTAGGTACGCGATATATATATTTTATTCGTAAGGAGCGCGGTATTATATAATTATAATTACGGCGGCGGCTACGAATTTAGTTATAAATATAATTATAGTTACTTAGAATAAAGATAATAATAATATTAAACTTAAGGTTATAAATTATATAAAGTAAGTTAAGATTATTATAGTTATCTTAAGTATAATATAAGTATTAAGAGATATATATAAATATATATAGTTAACTTAGTACTTTTAAAGTTAGTCGAGGATAAGGATAACTAAAAAATATTAGAAAGGAGGAAAATAAAAATTTGCTTTTATATAATATAAATAATATACGCTAAGTATAGATATAAGTAAGAAATATAAAAAAATAATTATTATATAGCGATAATTAGAATAATATTATAGGGGTTATTAGAGAGTATAATAAGGTTATAATAATAAAAGGCTATAGTAAGCTTAAGTAAGCGTCTCTAATTCCGATTAAGGAGAAGGGTAAGGAGACGTAGCTATAACGGTTATAATAAGAAATATATATAGAGATATTTAGCGCGCTTATTTCTTACGAATAATATTACTATATAAAGAAGCATGCCGAAAAATTACTTAATAATATATATATAAATATAATATATATTTTAAACTTTAAAGTCTAAATATATATATATATTTAAAAGTGTAGGGAGTGCGTTTTAAAATAGTAAATATATATTAAGATTAAGGGTAAGATATATTACGATCTTATTATTAGAAGTTAATATTATAAAAATATTTATATATTATATAATATATATATATATATATATAAGATAGTAAGGATATATACCTTAAAGTAGTAAAATAATTATACTTAATTTAACTTTAAGATAATAATAGTCGAAAAAGGGGGAGGAAAGGGGAGGGGGCAGTTTATAGTAGTTTACGCCCGTAGCCTTACTAATCGTGCCTTCGATAATATAATATTATACGTATATAAAAGTAAGTTAGTCCCTAAGGTAAGGGTGGCCTAGGTAGCTTAGTAGGTATATTAGGTATAATAAGTATAAACTAAGTAAGATAAGTATAAAATATAGTAAAACTAAAAAAAAAAAAAAAAAAAAAAAAAAAAAAAAAAATATAAAAATAAAAAAAAAAAAAAAAAAAAAAAAAGTAAGAATAAAGGAAAATAAAGGTATATACTATTATATAACTATATAGATAATAATATAACGGCGTAGAATAAAAAAACCTATTAAGTATAAATTTCGCGTTATTATTTTTTTTTTTCTTCTCTATTTTCTCGTAAAATTTAGTGCGAGAATTATTTAATAGAGACGCTAACTACTAACTAAGAAAGAAAATAAAGGAGAATTCGATATTAGAACTAAAAATATTAGCAGCTATACTATAAGCGATAAACTTCTTCGGGGGGGTAACGCTAAAGGCTAGATTCTTACCTCTTATTTTAGGATATTTAATAAGTATATAATTAGATTTATTAAGTATAAGTAGTATTCTTAAGAAGGTAGAGAAAACGATTTCTACGTTATTATAATTCGAGCAGCTAAGCTAATTTAAGCTATAGCTATAGTAGCTAGATTAATATAAGCTATTATTAAATATATACGAGGAAAAGGAGGTTAGAATATTAAATAGAGTAAAACTATTTACCGATATCGTAAACTAGCAAATATACTATACGGACCTATTCGAGTTTCTAAAAGACGCTAAGCGGCAAAACTAATACTTATTATTTAGCTTATAGGTATTAATAAGGATTCTATAAAAAGGGCTTATAAATATTATATATCTTATAGATAACGCGCTAGAAATAATAGCTAAGTATAGTAATAAGCACGATAATAAGATATTTTAAGGAAAAGTAAGATTCTCTACTTATAGCCTTAAAAAGCGGCTCGGCGAGCATAAGCTTATTAGCGGACTAGTTAACTTTAGAGCGAAATTAAATAATAGGGGATATTATTAAGGTAGTTTTTTATAGGACTAAGGAACGCAAATACTTATACTATTTAACCTATAAAAGGAGGGGAGGGAGGAAAGGGTAAAATATACGGTAAGGGTATAGAAAGAGATCTTATACTTATAAGGAAAAGGAGTAGCGTTTAACTACGTTATTATATTATATATAAAATAAAAGGAAAAATAGGAATACGGCTACTTTTCGATAATAATACTCTAATACTAGAGTAAGGGATTTATTAGATATAAGCTAGACCGCGTTACCGAAATCGCCGGTATTAATATTTTAAGGATAGTATAGTACGGAGAGGTAAGATAGTTAATACCTAAGCTAAGACTCCTTATACGAGATTAAGTTATACCGGAGGCGGGAGAGAAGCCGATATATACGAGCATAATCGATATAGTTATATTAAGCTTATATAAGATAGTAGCTAATAAACTTAGTATTATAAGTTTAGAGAGATAGGGGGATATAAAATACCTTTTTAAAGCTAAAAGATAAAGAACGGATAAGGGTTACGATAAGAGTAAGGGACTAATAATAATAAAAAAAATATGCTTATTTTATATACCGCCCTCGTGCTAAGTATTTAAAATAAATAGACTATTTATATATATATAAATAAAAGGCGATAAAGTAGGACTAGGTAACTACTAAAAACTAAATAAAGGAAGCGAAATAATATAAAGCGAAGAATATAATATAGATATATAATAAAAGGAGATAGATAATACGGGAAAAGATACCGGAGGAATAATATCTCTTATAGCTAGCTTTATAAATAAGGTTCTTATAAGTTTAGTAAGAAGCGAAGATAAGGTAAGAGGAAATAAGGAGGTCCGGCACTATTTTTAAGCTAATATTTCCCTTTTTTTATAAGGAGGAGCGGAAAAGGAAAGCGTCGAAGGAGAGAGAGAGGGGATAGTAGTAAGTATATCTTATAAAGGAGGAGTGTAAAATACCGTGCTAGGGGATATAGTAGAGAGGACGGGAGAGCTAAATATATCGGAAATATTAGGTATACGAGATAAGCGTAACGAAAATCTAAAGGAAATAAAAAAAAAAAGGGAGCGGAAAGAAAAGGACGCGCGGAATAATAAGATAGAGGAGAAAAAAAGAGGTAATAGTTCGAGTAAGATAGTACTAACGGGGAGCATAATAAAAGATATAAAAGATACGCGTAAAGCTATACCGTAGAGGAGAGATTCGTAATAGGCTAATAAAGCTAAAAACGAAACCTACGCTATATTATTAATAGTAGGTCTATAAAAGCAAAAAAGGAGGCTAGCTTACTATATTATAAAAACTAAAAGGAAGAGGAAAAGCACGAAAACTAAGAGGAAGAGGAAAAAGGTACTTAGTTTAGAATAACTAAGATAACGCGAAGTAAAGGCTATAAATATAGAGGAAAATATAAATAAGGAAAAGGCGGTAAAGGTAGCAAATAAGATATCGGAATTTAGGGTATTAGGAATTAGGATATATACGAATTATAAAGACTAGATAAAGAAATACCGTATAGAAGGAAAAGGTATTTTAAGACTCGGCGAGGCTAGATTAAGTATAGTAAAAAGCGGAAGGAAGATTTATATAGAGAATAAGTATAGGCGGGATACGGTGCCGGAGTATATAAAAATAAGTATATTCGTCTCGGCCTAATTACTAGGTCTAATAGTAGGTAATATATAGAGGCAGATTAATATCGCGGTTAAAAAGTATTTAAGATAAGGGCTACTAAAGAGAAAGGGTAAAGCGGGGACGAGAGAGGAGTATAAAATAATAAGAGATAAGAAAAGGTAAAATATAAGGAATACTAAGTTAAGTAATAAGGGGATATCGAGTTAGTAAAGATAACTATAAGGGAAGCGTGCTAAGTAATATAAAAAAAATATTTAGTTTTAATCTAGCGAGAGTAAGTATTTATAAGAGAGGGGGAGAGAGAGAAAAGATATTTTTTTTTCTTACGGATTTATTAAATAATATATAATTCCTATCTACTCTTACTACTATCGCTCCGTTAAAAGGAGAAATATCGTTATTTTATATATAGAGAATTACTATCTAGCTCGTACCCGCGTAAGCGAAAGTAAATAAACCTAAACCTTTATATCCCCCCTAGTAAAGTAATAAAACTTATACCTCCTTACCCTCTCGATTATCCTTAGTTAAGTTATAAGATAATAAAACTTAGACTTTCCTATCCTCTAATTCTTCCTTAATAAAGTTATAGAGAGTTCTATATTTATATATTTAGAAATATAATAGTAGATTATAGGCGACTATAAAAGGGTCTTTAATTTTTACTATTTTATTATTATTAGTTAGTATAAATTATTACTTTACGATATAAGCGGGGTAATTATATATTTAATACGCTCCGTAAGCGCTTAAACTTGCTTAATAAAGTCGTAGACTTCTGCTTTAATCGTAGGAAGCGTATTATAAACCTATTTTATTTAGTTTATAATATAGATAAGATAACGCCTTACGTATACGTATTAAGTATACTTAATATAAATAACTTCTGCTTAAACTATAGTAAGCGTATAGATAAACTATTATATCTAATCTATAATATAGATAAAATAATAGCGGAGGTCCGCGGATTAAGCACGTAACTTATTAAAGATTTATTTTCGAAAATTAATAATTTAAAAAGATATATTTTAATATTTTTTTTTATATATTCTTTATAACGGAGTAATACTAGCGGAATAAGATACCTTTTCGAAATAGAACTTATAAGTAATAATAAGAGAAAGGGGGGGGGGGGCGAGGGGAGGGGGGGTTTATATATTAAGAAACGGAGACGTAAATCTATTATAACTTAGCTAAACGAGTAAATAAAAAGATAGTATAGTAAACTAACGACGTTATTATATAAATAGTAAAGAAAGACCGATAAAACGAAACCTAGAAGAATAGCGTTTATTTCGTATTTTCTAAGGCGTAGTAATATTATAAGGCTATAAATAGCTATTTAAATAGAGAAGAAAATAAGATTAGGATAGATTAAAGTTAGCTAATAAAAGCGTTTATATATTACGATAAATTAAATAAAATAAGACGGATAAAGCTAAGGAAAAAAAGTAAAATAGGGTAATGAAACTATTAGTTAGATTAAATCGTAAATAATATAATAGTCTAAAATTAGTAATTAATCGCTATACTTAATAGTAATAAAAAGGCAGGGGAGGGTAGTTTAATAAATACTTAAGATCTTATAAGGCGATAATTAATATAAATACTTAAATAGATAAGAGGTATACTATAATAATATAAAGTTTTTTAAAAGAGTATAATACCTCTCTTTTATTTACCTATATATAATCGTGCCTTTGCGATTATAGCCTTATCTTAGAGTATCCTTATTATAAAGACCGATTTGCTTAGTAGGACTTATTTTCCGGACAGGTAAATCGATAAGATTTAAGGTTTAATAGTTATATAAAGCCTTAATATTAAAGGATTTTTTTTCTTCTCTTCTTCTACGTATTAAATAAAGATACCTAAATAGTTAGAAAGGTAAATAAGTAATATAAAAGGTTATATAGGAAAGCTCGTTACTAATCGCACTTAGTACCGTTATAACTACTAAGCGTATCCGTAATAATATATATATAAAGCTTTAGCTAAATCTTAAAAATATAAATAATTACGCTCCTTTTTAGGGGCGGATATATATCGCGCGAGCGCCCTTTCGAAGTAAAGGGTTAAGATATAGCTAATAAAAAAGCGCGGCGAATCGGCAAGGCAGGAATAAGGTAATCTTTAAAAGTAAATCTTCGATCTTATCTTCTTAACGATATATTAAGTAATAATATCGTCGCTTTTTATTCGTATAGTAACGATATAGGTAAGATATAAGAAAAGTATAGTCTTATTAGCTTATAGAGAGTAAGGAGTAGCCTTTATTATACTAAAAGAAGAGGGCGTATTATAAAAAGGCAGCCGTGCGGCGAGTAAAAGTTAAGAGAGTTAGTCCTAAAATACAAAAAAATAAATTATCCGTAATCGACTAATAAACGAATTATTTATAGAGATAAGAAAAATATAATATAAGGCGATAATAAGATCTATAGCCTTTTTTTTTTTCCTTTTAGGAAAAATAAATATAAGTAAAAGAAAACGTAAAGAGAATATAAAATATTAAATAAGGTAAAAGATATAAAATAGAAAGAAAAGAAAATAAAATACCTAGCTTATTTATAGAAAAGATAAAATATAAGGAGGAAAAGATAGTAGAAAAGAGAAAAACGTAATATATACCGATATAGGGGCGTTCGTTAGTGCGAGTATATATACGTATATTAGTAAATATATTAAGGAAAGGAAAAGAAGGAGAGAGAGAAAGAATAAATAGGGGGAAGTAAGATAGAGCTAGGAAAAAATACCCGTTTACTTATATAATTACCGTAAGTAAGAGAATAATAGGTGCGCGAAAGGATAAGGAGAATAGCAAGGGAGCGAGGAGAGTAGCGGGGGGGAGAGAGGGCGAGAGGGCGAGAGAGAAAACGAGGCTAAGCTATTAGATTTTTTTTTTTCGGGGTTTTAATTAAGGGCCTTAGCCGGGGCAAATTAAGTAAGAGAGCGAATAAAAAATAAGCTTTATTTTTTTTTAGAATAGGTTTTAAAATATATAAATATATATAGAAAATAAAGTTAGAATAAAAAGGTAAGGTATAAGGCGCGGTATATAAGTAAATATATAATATACGAACGTATATAGTTTACTTATACGGATATTATAAGGAGCGAGACGTAAAAAGAAGGCTAGATATATAAAAATAGCGTTTATAATAATAATAGTAGCTATATAGTTAAAATATAAGAGGTAGAGAAATATAGTAAAAACTATATATAAAAAGGAAAATATAATAGTATAATAAAGGTAAATAAGAAGATATAAATATAATATTATTAGTATTAGAATAAATATAATAACTAAAGTAAGTTATATTTAACCCTAACCTTATTTATAATATCTATTATAATTTATTTTTTAAGAGGAGAGTAATTAAAAAAAGGAAAAAAAAAAAAGAGAGAGAGAGAGAGAGAGGGGAATTTTTTTTTTTTTCTTTATATTATTATATTAATATCTATATATAGCTATAAAGGTAAGAATAAATAAGAAAATTAATATAGGAAAGGTTTCTACTAATTATAGTTTATATTATTATCGCTACTAAGCGTATTTATAATAAAATAGGAAACGGGTATAGCTAAGTTTTAAAAATATATATAGCTACGCTATTATCGGAAGCGGATATATATCGCGTAAGCGCTATATTCGAAATAAGGCGTTTAGATATATTTAATAAAAAGAGATAATAAATAGATAAGGTAGCTATAGCTATAATCCTTAACTAGGGATCCTCGCGATACGGTAAGTATAGCGCGGAAGAAACTTATAGATTATATAATCTTAGCGATCTAGATCTTTATACTATTATCGCCTTTAAGGCGTAGAGTAACGGGGTAGGCAGGTTAAGAGAAGAGTGCTATTTCGTTAGCTTATAGAAAATTAAGAAGGGCGTTTTTTTATTTAGAAAGAAAAGGGCGTTTAATAGCAAAATAGTACCGCCGCTAGTAATAATCGAAGGGGACGGTTCTAAAAGGTAAAACGATAAGATAATTACCGTTCCGTAGGTAGAAGAGTCTTTTAATAGGTCCGAGTAAAGTAGGATATAAGGTAATAATAGGATCTATAACCTTTTATTAGAAATAATTAGCTCGAATAGGAGGAAACGGAAAAAGAGGATAATTTTTTATATAGAGAGTAAGGTATAAGGTATAGGGAAAAAAAATATACTTATTTTTTATATAAGCTATAAATAGTTAAGAAGAGAAGATAATAAAAAAGATAGAAATATCTTATATATCGATTTAGATATACGTGCGCTAGTAAGCGAGTAGGCGAGTATTTATATATATATATATATATATATAAGTAAAGAGAAGTATAAAGGAGCTAGGAAAATAAACGCCCGTTTACTAAAATAACTACTATTAGCAAGATAATAAGTAAGGGCGTAAGATAGCGAGGACTTAACCGAGGCTAGGTAAGGTATATAAGGGTTAATAAATATACGCGGTATATTAAGAGGAGTAAGAGAGTTAGTAAGGAGATATACTAAAGAGGAAAAAAGATAAGGTTTTTAGCTATTAAAGATAGTTTCTTTAAGTATAAGGGGGTAAGCTATAAGGTAAATAGTAAAGAGGATTATTTTTTTTCTTTTTTTTTTCCTTAGTAATTAATTAAGTTATATAAGGGTAGATAATAAATATAAAAGTCTATATAGGAAA
The DNA here is from genome assembly GCA_003339415.1 of Ophiocordyceps camponoti-saundersi (nom. inval.). Classification (NCBI taxonomy): domain Eukaryota; kingdom Fungi; phylum Ascomycota; class Sordariomycetes; order Hypocreales; family Ophiocordycipitaceae; genus Ophiocordyceps; species Ophiocordyceps camponoti-saundersi. The sequence goes on from PDHQ01000293.1 coordinate 35,750, forward strand.
GATTATTACTAATTATAGTTAGTAATATCGTCGCTACTAAGTATATTTATAATAACGTAAGAGATAAGTATAGTAAAATCGCGAAAGTATATATAGCTACGTTACTATTAGAAGCGGATATACCTCGCGTAGGCGCTATTTTCGAAATAAGGCGTTCGGAAATAGCTTAAAAAAAAGCGTGATAAATAGAGAAAGTAGCTATAAGTATAATTTTTAGCTCGCAATCCTCGCGATACCGCGAGAATAGCGTAGAAGAAACTCTTAGATTATATAATCTTAATAATTTAGGTTTTTATAATAAGGTTATAATTTAAGATTATATTAACTTCCTAAGTAAGATATAAGAGGAGTATAATCTTATTAGCTTATAAAGTATTAGGAGAAGCCTTTATTATATTAAAAAAAAGGGCGAATTATAGTAATATAATATTACCGCTAATAGGAGTTAAAAAGTTCGGTCCTAAAAGGTAAAATAATCTTATCGTAATTAGAAGTAAAATAATTTTTTCTAATAGGGCCGAGGAGAGTACTATATATAATATAAAAAAAATCTATTACCTTTTAGTAGAAAATATTAGCTTAAGCGAGAAAAAATAATAGTAGGGGATAAAATATTATATAAGAGGAAAGTAAAAATAAAAGGTAAGAGTAAGATAAAAATATAATACTTAGTTTATTTATAGAAATAGCGAAAAGATAAGAAGATATAATAATATATATTAATATAAATATACGTATATAAGGGCGTAGGTATATATATATATAAAGATAAAAAGGTAAGGGAGAGAGAGTATAAGAGAATATAAAGCTAGGGAGCTAAGATAAAAAGCTTATATTTACTTAAATAATTAAAGATTATAAGAGAAAGGATATACGCGAGATAGCGAGGAGTTAAGTAATATTAGGATAATAAGCGCGGTAAAAGATATATTAAGGAGATAGGGAGAAAATATATAAATAAGGAAGGATAATAAAATCTAACTAAGAGAAGATAAGATCTAAGCGTAATACGATAAGCTAGTCGAAAAATATATATAAAGAGGATATAAGTATTTTTTTTTTCTATATAAATATATAAGAAGGTAAAATATAAGAATAAGGGGCTACTTTAATTAAACGCTTATAAATAAATAAATATTATTTAATAGATTTAAAAAGTAAAGGATAATAGGGATATAAAAATATAAATATTTTCTTTTTCGCTATAAGTTCTAAGATAAGATTATAATATAGGATATTTTTAATAGCTTTAAAAATAAGTTTAAGGGCTAAATACTAATTTTATAATACCTATTTAAAGGGTAACGTTAAGATATATTATATATATTAACTATAGCCGCTATTATAATATTATATAATTATCTTTTTTTTTACGATATTAATTTATAAAGGCCCTAAGGCTTAAGAAGTAAAATAAACTATTTAGTATCGTTATATCTAAGTATTTTATAGGGGAAGAAGGATACCTTAGGAAAGCCTAATAAATACCTAAGTAAGGTACCTTACTAAGTAACTATATTATTTAAATAATAGAAGTAGGAATCTTTAGCTATAGGGGGATAAGCTAAATAATAATTCTCTATATAAAAAGGGATAAGAAGTTAATTTTTAAGATAACGAAAGGAGAAAAAAAGATATTTCGGGGTAGAACTATTTAATCTAAAGCTAAATATCTTAAAAATAATATTAAAATTAGTAATTTATTATAAAAAAGTAAAATATAAAAGTAAGGCTCTAATCCTATTTAATAGAGTTCTTACTATTACGATTTATAACGCTAATTTCCTTATCTTTAAAGGGAAAGTAAACTATATAAATACTTAGTAATAGCTAATATACTGCCTTAGCCGCCTTTATAATACGGATTTAAAGAAGATTTTAGAAGGCGAGGAAGACTAGGATACTATTTAATTAGGATATATATATATTATTAAGAGGCTTACTTTCTAGTTTAGCGTTTATTTTCTTTAAGTATTACTATTATAGCCGCTAAAAGATAGCTTTAAGACCGGGATAGTAAGTGCGTTTATTAAGATAAGAGGAAATATATTATAATATAAAGAGTATAAGATTTAGGGTATAGCGCTTAGAATATCTATATATTAAGTATATTATATATAAATATATATATAGCTTAATTATAAGGCGGGTTAGGAAGATATGCTTTATATAAAGGCTTTTAAAGGTATATAGCTAAGATATAAAGTTAAAATAAAATAGTAAGGTGCGGGGGGGGCATATATATATATATTATATATACGTAAACTATCGCGTATATATATATAAGAAAGTGCCTAGTTTATATATATTATAAAAGTAAGTATTAGTCTAATAAATAAGGGCTAAAAAGCTAAAAAGAAAATAGCCGCTATAATATAATTATAAATATATATATTAGTTATAAGATTAAGGCGCTATTACTTATACTCGCTACCTATAAGGAGGATACTAGTCCCTACTACGTTTTTAGATAAAACTTAATATAAAATATTAAATCTAAATACTTCTATTACTATTCTAGTAATAGTTATAAGCTAGGTCTGCTCTATTTAATCTAATTAGTTATATAAAGTTTTTACTAAATAAATATTACTTATTTTTTTTCTTCCTTTTTTTTTATATATAATATATTTTTATCTAAAGATTTTATTTATTCTTAAAAGCCTCCTTAAATCCTCCGTAAATATAGGAACTAAACTTAATAATATTATAACTTAAAAAAGGTTACCGAACTTTATAATATCTAAAAATATATTAATTTAGATATATTTTATAATAAACTTACTAAACTAAATAAACGAAAATATATCCTCTTAGATACTTAAGCTCGTTAACTTAATAACCCGGAATTAGAACTATTCTTTACTTATAAGATATTACTTTATATAGTTATAGCTAAAAAGAATATAATATAATAGGTAGTATACTTTAGTAGCGGTAATAAATACGCTTAAAGAAAAATAAGCGTATAACTTAGCTAGGAGATATCTAAAAGCTCCTATAAAGTTTAATTAAATAGTTTCTTAACCTCTTTCTTTTCCTAAAAGTATTTATAAATTAAGATATAAAAGGTAAATAATATAGGACTAAGGTTATTACTAAATATATAGCTTAGATTAGTTTCCTTTAAAAGAGGAAGAAATTAAGTAAGTAATTAGCCCTAACCTTATTTTTATAGCTATCGTAAAAGTTATTTATTATAAGTTAAGTCTTAAAAAGGACTTATAATAAAAACTCTACTAACCTTATAACTTTATTTTAAACTTTATACTTTTATATTATAAATTCCTAATTTAAATATTTATTTTTAGGTTTTCGGCACTTAATTAAATAGTTTTTATTTTCCTTTTTCTTTCTTTTTTTATCTCTATATAGAAAACCGATTTTTTATTATTTTCCCTATAAAGAATTACTATCTAGCACTTCCCCTTATAGCTAGAGATCCCCCCTTATATTAGTTAAAAACTTTAATTATCTAAAAAGTTACGCTTTTTATATATTTACTATACTTACTTAAGGTATCCTTCTTCCCTTACTAAAATACCTATATTAAAATAATATTATAATTCCCTAATAGAATAAATATTATACTAATTAATTTCGAGAAAGAATAAATTACTTACCTCCTTTTAGAGTTACCTCTCCTTAAGTATTCTAAAAGAATTTCGAAATCTTATAAGTATAGAAGTTATAATAAACTTAAACTTTAAGACTAAGTTACCTAATACCTTAGTTATCTATATACTTTCCTTCTATTATTATATTATTTACTTTTACTAATATTAAACGTTATTATAATTATAAGCGTTATTTTTAACGTTTACTATATACTATTATTATTTTCTATCTATATATTTAACTTTTATTTCAATACTGCTAATTTTTCTTAGCGTTAACCTAAGTTTATTTAGCAGGCGTTAAAGGAAACGGGTATAATATTTTTAAGAAGCTTAGGAGATAATAGCCTTTCCTATACTTATCTATTCCTAATTTCGACTTTAAGAGAGTCTTCTAACTTTATAACCTCTCTACTCTCCGTAATATTATTATTATCTTTAATAGCTATCGCTATAATTTACGTAAAGCTAGGAGTAGTAGTTTAAATTTAATATAAATATTATTATCTAAGACCCGCTTATATAAAGCTACTAGAAACGCTATACTTTAAGCTTAGAAGCGAGATATAGTATTAAAAAAAATACGCGCGAGTTCGCAGGCGATTATACTTCTTATAAGTAGTATTATTCGCTACCTAATAGCTTTACGTAACTAAGGCCTTAAAATATCTATTATTACGTAGAATTTTAATATATATTATTAAGGCGGATATAGTAATCTTAGCTTAAAAAATAATATTTATTATAAGGCGCGAGAGTGCTTATCGCTCTAACTCCTATAGAAAAAAACCACGTTATTTTAATAAATATAAAATCTATAAGCGGATACTTATATATATATTTAAAGCGTTTATTATAGCTATAATCGATAAGTATATAGTTAAAAGCTAGAGGAGGTAATACCTCCCTTATACGCTATAATCGTATATAGGAATAAAACTTAAGTTTATTTTAAAATCTATATTCCTTTTTAAGAAAAAAGCTATATAGAAAACTTTAGAAAGAAAAGGAAGAGGAGGATAAGGGAAGAAGAAAAAGGAAAAGAGAGAGAGGAAGAGAAGAGGGCATTTTATACTATACCTAGATAACTTAGCTAGCTTTACTAATTTAATAAGTATAGAAAATATATACCTATAGTTTTTTCCTATAAGTTTTCTCTTAAAAGTTTTAATAATCTTATCTTATAATTTTTAAAATTATTTTTAAGGCTTATTAGATATTTCTAAATTAGCTTATAAGTTTAAGGGGGTATATTATATATATATATATAAGAAAGTGCTTTCTTTATATTACGAAAGTAAGTATTAGTTTAATAAGTAAGGGCTAAAAACTTAAAAAGGAAATAGTCGCTATAAGTAATTATAAGTATATATCTTAGCGGTAAGATTAAGGCGTTATAATTTATAAATATTATATAAAAAAAAGATACTAATCTTAACTATATTTTTAGATAAGACTTAAGATAATATATTTACTTTATATACTTTTATTACTATTATTATAATAATATATAAGTAAATATAAGGAGTATAATTATAAAAAGCGGTAATATAATAAGAAATTAAATTTATAAATATATTATAAGATAAATATTTAGAAAAGAAAGTAAGCTATTAATAGTTATTTAGAAATTTAAAATAGCTTATAAAGTACTTTTTAAAATATATATATTCGATTTTTTCCTTAAAGGAAATATATTCTAAGCGAAGAAAATACTCTTAGAACTTAGAAATATATCTTTATATACTATTATTATTAAATTAGAAAATTAATAAAATTAAAAATTAAAGTTTAAAAGTAAAATATAATAAAATAAAAATAAATATATATAGTTTTATATTAGTAATATTAATAAAGCTAATAAAAGCTATATTACTTATTTTTATAATAACTAAGTAAGGTTAGTAGCTTTTAAAAGTATATAAATAAATATATATAGCTTTTATAAAACTTAGTATAAAGCGTAAGCTAGTATATTTTAATAGCGCTAATTAAGCGTAAGCTTAGCGTAATATTAATTATAATAAAAAAATTAAACGCTATATTATAAGCTATTTTAACTTATTTTAACTAATAAAAGCGCTACTTAATTTTAATATAAATATTATAACGAAAAATATATATAATATTTAAAAAAGTAAAATATTAATATATAATATTATATATTTATTTTTTAAAAAATTTATAATAAAAAATAAAATATAAAAAAGAAAATAAAAAAATTAAGGAAAATAATACTTATTTTATATAAAAAAATAATAATAATAAGAAAAATAATTAAAAAAAATAAGAAAAAAAGCGTATATATATATATATATATTTATTTATAACTATATAAAAAAGAAAAAAGAGGAGAGAGGGAGAGAGGGAAAGAGAAAAAAGAGGAGAGGAAGAGTAAGAGAGAAAGGGAGAGAGGGAGAAGGGGAGAGAGGGAAAGAGAAAAGAGAGGAGAGGAAGAGAGAGAGAGAAAGGAAAAGAGGGAGAGAAAGAGAGAAAAAAGAGAGGAGAGGAAAAGAGAGGAGAGGAAAAAAGAGGGAGAGAGAGAGGATAGAGAAAAAAAGAAAAAAAAAAAATATAAAAAAAAAGAAAAAAAATAACCGTTTACTTATATAACTAATAATAGTAATAAAATATAGAGATAAGCGAAAAAAAAAAACTTATATAAGGTAATAATAAAGCGTAAAAAGGTATATTAATATATATAAAAATATAAGAAATAGTAAGATATAAAAATAAGGTAGTAAGAGCGCGAGGGGGGGGGGGGGGGGGGGGGAAAAAAAAAAAAAAAAAAAAAAAAAAAAAAAAAAGAAGAAAAAAAAAAAAAAAAAAAAAAAAAAA
>PDHQ01000294.1:0-41873 GCA_003339415.1 Ophiocordyceps camponoti-saundersi (nom. inval.)
AATTTACTAATATTTTTATATCTCTTTATATAATTTTTTTAAAATTAAGAAAAAAATATTAAAAAACTAAGAGAAACTATATTATACTTATAGTATACTATTTAACTTATAAAAGTTTTTTATTTATTTATTTATTTATTTTATCGTTTTTTTACTATACTTTTTCTTACTTTATAATATTAATTTCTTCTTTAAAATTCGTAGTTTCTTATTTTCTTAGCTTTTATAAGCGTTATTTATTATTCTTAATTAGAAAAATTATATAAATCTATTTTTAGAAAAAATTATAAAAAATCATAAATGATTTTTTTAAAAAAATCACTTATAATATGATTTTTTTTACGTGATTTAAATCACGGATAAAAAAAATCACTTATAAGTAATTTAAATTACGGAAAAAAAAAATCACGAAAAATCACTCATATAATCACTTATAAGTGATTTTTTTCTAACCCTGTTAATAGCTAGAACGTTATCTTTAAACTCCCTATAAAACTAATTAGATTTCGTATAATATAGGTTAAACCTTATCTGCGCTCCCTCCCTATTATACTTATAAAGAAAAAGGTACGGTTCGAAATCCCGATTATGCCCCTATATAATAAAGACTTATACGAAGCTTTTCCCTTCGTATTCGTTACTATAAAGGAAAAAGATAACTACGCACTTACTATACGATTATAGTAATAAAATATTATTACTACCTTAGGACGACTATTTAAGGCCTTTAACTATAAGGAAATTAATGCCCTTTTTATATAGGAAGTTTTTACCTTTATTTAATATAACCCTTCCTTAAACCTTATAAGATATATTTTTAAAACGCGTCTTATATAAGAGGTAAAGAATCTAAATAATAGACCTTACGAGAAATCCTAGCTTATTATTTAAAAGTACGGCGATAATAGTAAAAAAGAAATCCTTATATAATTACTTATAATTTTACGTATATTATAGCGCTTTTTTCTTACCTTCGGACTTACCCTTATAAAGTTATATAACTGCTAAGGCGAACTATAAAATATTATATAAGCGTATATATAGTCTACTAATCTTTTAAGTTATATAATATATATATACTTTCCTAAAAAACTATAAGATTAATATTTACCTTATACTTTTTTATATATTAAGAAGCTACTATACGGGCTAGTAAAATTAAGATTATATTAGTTTAAGATATATTATAATTATTATCGTATAAACCTTTATATAACGCCCTTATCGTACGATTTATATCTTTTATTTATAATAGCTAGCCCTGACTTATTCGGAATAATAAGCTTATAGATAGATAATATATTCTCTTTTATATCTAATATATTCTCTAAACTTAAGGAAAATAAGTTAAAATAAGTAAAGCTTCGTATAAAGCCTAAGATATTCCTTACTAATAGCTTATTTATTAACTTTAACGGTAGTCGTATTATACGCGAATTATACGATATCGTTCTTATATAGAAAGGATAGGTAAAGGGCCTTTACGTTATTAACCTAACCGCTAATATTACCTTATAGGACTTTATTAGCTAGTAAGCTTAAGGAGTATATATTACTTCTACTTATTAACCGGAGGCGTTATATAACCTTACGGTAGCTGCTTAAGTAACTAATCCTTCCTCCTAGGATATTTTAGCCCTTAATAAATATATCTAATAGTAAATTAATAATACTACTTATAGTTTATAGTTTATTCCGCTTAACTTATTTTATACGAAACTATTTATTTTTATAAATAGGTTATTTGCGAATAATAAGGACTTTACCTAATATACGCTTATACGTATAATCTACTAATAGTCGTATATATTAGGCTAGCTACTAGATATAGTATATAAGAAAGGGAGACGGGCTAGCTACTAATCGTAAGATTATAAAATAGCTACTATAAAAGGTATAAGTATAGGTAAAAGTCTTTTAAGAATTAAAATAGTAATTATAAAAGAATTTAAATTATTACCTAAAAAAATACTAAGCTAATTATATAGCTAGGAGCTTAAGGAAGATTTCCTAATATAATCCTAAAAGTATTTACCTAAGGGGATTTTACGGTAATTTCCGAGTATATTAGTAAAATAAAGATTTCCTAATACGCGGTAATTTCCTAATATACGGGGATTTCCTAATAAAATCCGGAGATTTCTAAAAGTATATTTTAATACTAAATCCTACTAAAAATCTTAGTAAAATCCTAAGAGTTATTATAGAGAAATCCTAAGAGGAAATCTTAGTAATTTCCTAAGCGTAAAGGTAATAAAGTTTCTAGGGGAAATCCGAGTAAAATCTTAAGGCGGGAAATTCTAGGAAATCTTAGGGAAATATTATAAAAAGTTAGGCGATTTATAGGGGTATTATTACACGTCCCGTATTAACTTCCTAAGCTAGAAAAGAATTCTAATAGCTTTATTAACTCCCTATTTTACTTTAGAAACTATTATTATACTCGAAGGCTTTTTCTATATTAACTCTAATAACTATATTTATTTATAGATTAAGAAATATTATCGGGGATTTACGTATAGAGAACTAAATTAATCTATATAAAGTAAGAAAGAAATAAAAGAATAAGATAAGAATAATAAAGGAGAATTATAATATATATTAAATATATATAGAAGAATATATATTACGGTAAAAGGTATCGTAATATAAGGAAAGAAAAATAGGAATAATAGAAACGTAATATAATATATAAACTAAAGGAATAGAATAAAGGAAAATATCTTACTATTCTTATTATATAAACTAGCGCTTATAATAATATAAGAGCGAATACGGATAATCTTACTATAACTAGCGTAAGAGATATAGTTTATAGCTTTAAGTATAGTATACTCTATAAAAACGGAGGCGTCTAAAATATTATAAATAATAGTAAGGTCGACTATATTACGAATAGTTATAAGCGTGCACCGCGAGCAGTTTATAGTAAATAGGCTTTATATAGCCTTCTTATTATAGCTAATATTCTTTCTCTATTTATAGTATATAAAGTATAGGATAAATAGTATATAATTAGTACTATATCGTAAAGATATTAAAAAATAATACTAAAAGTATATTAATTTACGAGGTTCTTACCTAAGCTTAGTAAATATAATAGTTATTACTTATTAATAGTTAAATAACTTAGAGATTTATTACTTATTAATAGTTAAATAAATATAAAGACTATTACGTATTAATAGTTAAATAGTATAACGTATACTTTTAGTATAAAGCGCGTTATTAACGTATTTCTTTACTACGGTTCGTGCCGATATTATATAAAAAGCTAAAGAATACCTTAGTTTATTATTATATTAACGAAGGGGTCCGCGTTAATAAGTTTAATAATTATAATATATTTAATATTATTAAAAGGTTCGACTAAGCTGCTTATTTAATTATATAGCTTTTTAGCAATATTATTAGGAGCTATCTTAACTAAATCTAAGATATTAAAAACCGGAATACTATTAAAATTTAAGGTTATTTTATTTCTAATAATATCGCTCTAAGCTAAAAAGAATATATAATTAATAGTAATAGCTAGAAATAATATAATAATACCCTTACTAGGTAGATATATCTATTCTCTTATATAAACGTGTAAGTCCTAATAGTTTCTCTCGTAAAATTTTAAAATTTTCCCTAAATTATTAAGCGCGGATTTTTTATTAATAAATATAGTAATTTTATCGATATCGAGTAATATATTCTTAAAAGCGGGAGTATTAAGTAAGATAGGTATAAGAATAAGGAAATTAATAATCTATTCGTTACTAATACCGAATATTTTCGCTATATAATTTAAGTTAAGGGAAGTATTATATTTAGTAAGGTACTTATTAAAATAAGTTACTTAAATTAAAGCGATATCTATATCTTAGAATATTAAAGCTTACTTATCGTAATATATTATAAAAAAAGTAAGAGAGTATTTAATAACTTAAACTAGATTATCGTAGTAAATTACTAAGAAATTATTATCGGCCTCCTTAATATTTTTAGCTTTTAAAACTTTTTAAAATTAAATAGTAATTTTAGAAATAGTTACTAAAGTTATAAGTTACTAAAAAGCGGAATAAGTTTACTTATTAAGGGTTCTAAGGACGCTTTATTAAGTAGGAGTAAGAGGAGTAATAAAATACCTTACTAGGGATTTACTAAAAATAGGAGCTACTCCCTTAACCTTAGTCTTTTTTTCTATAGCTACTAATACTATTTATTTTATTTTACTAAAATAGTTAGTATATAAGATAATAGCTAAGATCCTCTTAATCTCCTCTAATTCTTCGAAATCTTAGTAAACTTACCTACTAACTAAGCTTTTAATATAATCTTTTATAATTTCTAATAGCGTATACGCGCTATAATAATTCTTTCTAAGTTATTCGGATTATAGAAAGATATTCTCTTTAATATTAGTAAGGGAGTATAATAGCGTAAGATAGGTATAGCTTTTTAATAAAATAGCTAATATTTTAAAAGTAAAGCTAGTAATAAAGGAAGATACCGCGGTAGTTTATCGAGTAGAATATTTAGGCGTTATAATCTCGGAAATTTCGGGTAAGGAGTAATCGGAGCTAAAATATTCGTTATCTAAAAGCGAGTACTTAAAATTATAATCTTCGTTATTAAGGAGTCTTTTATTATTAGCTTATCTTTTTATTTTTCGGTTAATATAATAAATATAACTATCTAATTTACTAAAAGATAAATCGTAGCTTTTTTCTTAGAGTGCTTATTTTTAGGCGATAAATATTATATAGTTATTCGATTTCTAATTATTAAATTTATAAGTAAATAATTTAAATAAATATTAGAGTTTAGCGAGGTTTCTAAATAGCTAAATAGCTTTTTTAAAGCTTTCGAATATAAATATTAAGGGAGTATAAATTAGCTATTTATAAAATAGCTTACGGTATATCTTATCGCGAGAATAATAGGGATTATTATAAGGCGGATTAATCTTAAGTATAAAAGAAGGGAAAAATAAAAAGAAATAATAAAATTAGAAAATAAAAAAGAATAACTATAAAAAGAATAGATATAATATATTAGAAAGATATAATAAAAATAGGAAATATAAAAGGGGATAATAGAGGATAAATAGAAAAAAGAAAAGGTAAGAGAGAAAAGGTAGGAAAATAAAAGGAAATCCGGTATAAATAGTAACGCGTTAAGTTTATTATTTCTTAGTAATTTCACGCGTTCGTTACTAAGTAACTTATTTACCTTATTCTAATAGCTAGTACTTTTTAAGAGTATTTATATATTTTTTCCTAGTAATATTTAGCCGGGCTTCTAACTTATCTTTTTCTTTCTTAAATTCTTTAATTATCTCCTTTTATTAGAAATCTTTTTTAGCTACCTATTAATTATTATTATTTAGGTATCCTTTCTAATATATAAGATACTTTATTTAAGTAATACCTTATCCTCTTTTAACTTTTCTCTTATTAAGGATTTATTTAATCTTATAATTATCGGTATTAAGCTTAAGGCTAAGTTATTCTCTTAAAATATTAGCTAGTTAAAGTTAAATAACTAATATAACGGGATAAATATTTATAAAATTATCGAGATTTAGTTAATAAGCTAAATAGCTAATTTATTCGATTACGCGGAAAGGCTTAGTTTACTATTCCGAAAGCTTTACTACTTATCTATTAAGAATAGAATATCTTTTCCTAAGTTTTAGCTAGACCTAATCGCCGAGCTTAAACTTAAGCTTCCGATACTTTTTATTATAATATTATTTTATTATAGCTTAAGTATAAGTAATAAAAATAATTATTTTATTTTTTAATATTTCCTAGGATCTAAGAGAAGCTTAATCGCTTAGATAACGGAGACTATTATCTATCTAAAATCTAATAAGTAACTTACTTAGTATAATTTTTATAACCGAGGAGAAGGAGTTATTAAGAGAAAACTAAAAAGCTAATAAAGCGTTAATTTATCGCTTTATTAGGAAATTAGTAGCGAAGAATCTAAAAGCGATTTTAATAATTTAATTTTATCTTTTAGATAAATTATCGGTTTATAGGTAATATATAGTTAATATAAGGAGTTTAGTATTAAAAGTAAATTATAAGGTTTTTTAAAGCTTAGATATAAACTTTAAATCCTAATTAGAGATAATTTATTTTAGGAGTTCTTAGTTATAATAAGTAAGCTTATAATATAGCCGCTAAGCTTATTTTTTAGCGGTAAAATAATTATATTTAAGGGTTAAAATATATATTTTCGAGAACTTATCGGTAATAATAAGAAGGGTATTATAAAACTTTTCTTTAAGTTTAAACTAAGGTAAGTTTTCTAAAAAAATTAAAAAGAGTTTAATAATAAAGTTTATTATAATTATATAAAAAGGAATCGCTAAAGAATAAATTAGAACTATTTCCTTAAAAAAAGGCTATTTATTAGTTTAATTATATTTATAAATATTATATTTATTTACGAAATCGTCGATCTTCTTCTTTAATTAGGAAATAATAAAACTAAAAAAAAGTTTAGCTTATATATATCTTTAACCAGTATAAAATTTATAAAAATAATACTCGGAAATAATTTCTTTAATATAATCTTTAGGAATATAAAGTTATTATTAACTATTAATATTTTTAAGATATAATAAGCTATTTACTTAGATAAAAGGGAGTTTTTCCTAAAAGTTTTTATCTCTAAGTTACTTTAAGATTTTAAATTATTATATATCGAGGAGATATTTTTCGGAAATCTTACGTTAGAAGGCGTTATTAAAAATAGCTTTTAAGGAAATAAATATATAATCTTAGTAAATATAATCTTTTTAGATATCCTTAAGTTCTCCTTATCCTTTTTCTAAGATTACTTTTAAAAGGAGGCGTAAGAGAGAGTTTATAAGAATATTAAAAATACCTAAGATATATCGAACTTTAAAAAAATATTAACTTAGAAACTAAAAAATAAAAGTAAGGTAATTATTACTTTTTATACTAATAGTAAAAGAAGAGGTTTATTTTATAATTATTAAAATCGCGGTATAATTTATAAAAACTATAATTTTCGGTTTTTAAGTTTTAATTAAATAAGTCCGGAGTTTATAATAAGCTTATATTAAGTAAGAGATTTTAAGTTTAGTTAGCTAATATTTAATTTTAGCTAGTTTAAGGGTATAATTAAAATAATAAATAGGTTTAATAAATTACTAAAGCGGAGCTAAAGATAGTTTCTAAGATTCCTTATTATTAATATAGAAAAGATAAGCTATAAAACCGTTCTCCTAAAAAATATTAATTTATAAAAAAAGTTAACGATTAGGAAAAAACTAACTAAGAGTAGCGTTATTATAAAAGGTATTAGTAATATTATTAAAATAGTTAGTTTCTTCCTTTATTAGGATAATTTTAGATTAAGAGGTAAAGGTATTTCTTTTTAATCTAATAATAGGTATTTTATTTTCCTATCCTTTTTAGAATATTACTATTTTACGTTTCTAAAAAAGGTTAATTTATTACGTAAAATAAGGAATAAGATATCTTATCTATCTAACTAATTTAATTTATTATTTAAGATATTATAAGGTATTAAGGAACTTAATATCTCGTAAGGCTTTTACTTAAAATTAAGTATTTATTAGTACGAATCTATTAACGTAATATTTTAATATTTTTATAAATAGGTAATAAAGGAATAATTTAGGAGTAAAGAGGGAAAGATTTATACTAACGAAAAGATTAAATATAATAGATAGATACTTAATATAATTTTCTAAAAAGTCGGAGAAGATTACTATATTATTAATATATCCGGTAATATATATTTTATATAGTTAGAGAATATAATTAATAAATCTTTATATATAAGTAGGCGAGTTTTTATACCTTATAAAAGCGACTATAGCCCTTTCTAATCTGCGGTAAGAAGTAATCGTAAACTGCTCTCGGTAATCTAAATAAACGAGAAACTAATAAAAGAAGCTTTAAATATTAATAGTAGAAATAACCTTTTTACTTACTAATTTATAGATTATATCTTAAGGGAGAGGTATTAGATATATATCGGGAACGGCTATATTATTTAAAGCTTATAAGTTATTAACGATACGTAGTTTACCTTTTCTCTAAATAATAAAATATAAGCTAGCGAAAAGTAAAGCTTTAAGCGCTTATTCTATCTTACTTTATAAATATATATTATTATATTTTTTATTAAGGAAATCCTAATTAGGTTTATTTAGTAAATAGGGATATAAACTAAGTTTCTTTTTATACTAATTATTAATAAGGGGGATTTTTAGATACTGCTTAGGGGGCAGATTAATTAATCTAGTATTTTCTTAAAGTTTCGGAAAGGAATTATAAAGTTATTTTACTTTTCTAGATAACTAAAAATCTAATATATAAATTTTAACGCTATATTCTCCTTTAATTTCCGAGATATTAGGTATCTTAGAGATACCTAACTAATAAAGTTAACTTAAATCTAAGATATTAATAGGAGGTAAGTTAGTATTAGTTTTATTAGATAATATTATTTAGTCTAAAAAAGAATCTAGCGTTAAACGTTTATTAGGGTTATCTAAGGAGTTTTTCTTAGTAATTTATTAAGGGATTATAAAAGAAAATTAATTATTAAGATTTAGTATAATACTAACCTTTTCTTTTTATTTAAAAAAGATTAATTTATTACTTAAGTTAAAAATAGTTAAATAGAAGTAATTATAAATAATTAAACTTAAGAGGAAATAAAAGTTAGGGAAGAAGATAAGGTTACGATTTTTAAAAAGATCTCTAATTAACGCTAAAATTATACTTATTAAAAAAGGAGGGATTATTATTACTAAGGCGGCTATTATATATTTATAAATAGCTAGTCCTTTATAAATAGAATAGTATTTAATATATATTTCTCCGTAAAATTAAATCTAAAGCTTTTATTAAAAGTTAAGAATATCGATTTTATAAGGGATCGAGAATCTTTATTTTAATAGAACTCTAATAGGAAAATACTTAATAACCTAAGCGCTAGCTTTAAACTTACTAATATAAAACTTACTATTAATTTTACTAATAATATATAAAGTAAAGGTAGCTTAACTATAAGTTAAGGCTAATCTGATATTATTTAAGCTTCGAATTATTATTAGATTATAATTAATATTATCGAACTTATTAAATAAGTTTTTCCTAATAAAGGATTTATTTACTTTAATATTAATATATATTTCTATAATATTAGATAATCTATTTTTACCGAATACTAAAATCTTTATATAAGAAAAATAGGAAACTTATTTTAAAGGAAAATTAATTATTTAAAAAGTAGCTTCGATAATAAAAAAGTTTTTAAGAAAGAGGTTTCTAATAATATTAAAAGGTTTTATCTTATATTTCTTAGAATTCGAAATAAGATAATATAAGTTATTAGCTAGTTACTTATTCTTTTTAGCCTTAGATAATTTAAATAAGTTAGTTTTATTATTTAGATTATATTCTAAGATATTAAGGATTATATTATATATCTTAGAAGAGATTATAAAGACTCTATTAGTATTAAGATCTTATTTAGTAAATTTATAAGTAAGATTAATAAGGATAAGATTACCTTTTAAGCTTTCTCCGTTTTTTTTTAGGAAAGGCTATTTTATTTTTATTTTAAACTTAATATTCTTATTAAAAGGTTTCTAGGTATTATTTATTAGCTTTCTAAGGAAATCGTTTAGTTTACGATCTAATTAGCGGTCCGGATTTCGTAAGGATTTCTCCTTAGAATTATTTATTTTACGTTCACGTTAAGGTAACTTACTTAAAGCTATATATTAAGTAGCATCGTTTTATAAATTACCTTAAGTTCCTCTAATTAGCTTAGTTTAAAAGTTTAGAATAAGTTATTTATATTATTTATTTATTATTTATATACTAAGGGCCTTTATAATATCTAAAGCTTCTATAATATATTAAGTAGGAAAAATCTCCTAAAGTAAGGCAAAACCCCTTAACTATAAAAGAAAAGCTTACTATACGCTTATATAAGGGTATAGCGGTAGTTAGCGGTAGTATAATATAATAAGCTTACTACCTAAGGGTAGTTTCGGATAATATAAGAAAGTAAAGTAAGGAGGGGAGGGCGGAGAAAGGAAAGTCCGTAAAGTATAGGGTAGAAAGAGCGGGGCGGTATAGCGTAGTAGCGTAGCGCGGGGTAATACGGGGTAATACGGGGCGGTACGAGGCGAGGCGGTATAGGGCGGGGTAAAAGAAGGAAAATCTAAAAGGGGGTAAGGTAAAGTAGCGGGGTAGCCGCTTTATTATATATTAGTAATTAAAGAGGGGGGGGGCTATATCTTTTTCTTTTCTACCTCCTTTTTCCTTTCCTTTTTTTTTTTTTTATTATTTTTAAAAAAAGGTATATTTCTAACCCCCTCCTTTAACTTTTCTTTTTAACTTTTATAATAAAAGGAAAGTAAAAAGATTATATAGCTATATTAATAAAATAATAATAATAAATATACTTAAAATTATCTATAATAAGCCTCGTAACTTTTTCTATATTATATATATAGCTTAATTAGCTAACTATAAGGTCCTATACTAAAAATAATAAAGTAAGTAATATTATATAGCGCTAGCTATATATAAAGCTAATAAAGCGTATAAGCTTATAATTAGCTAATTATTATAATTATACTAAGGCTTAGTATAAGTATTAAGAGGTAAGTAATATTAAAAATTAAGCTAAAGTTAAAGCTTAGAGTGCTAACTAAGTTATAAATATATTCGGAGGAGTTATATACCGCTATAACGGAAATAGCGTAATATATTAATAAAGGAGGATAGCTAAGCGGCCTATTAGTAAATATAAAATAAAGCGGAGCGGAGTAAAGCGGAATTTTAAATATAGCTAATAATAAATAATAAAAAAAAATTTAAGTTAATTTACGTAATATATAAAAGTAAAATAAAATATCGGAGCTTTAACTTAATATAATAATAATAATAATATAGGTAAGCGCTTTAATAAAGTTAGCTATTTTAGTAGCTACCCCTAATATTACTCCCGTTATAATAATTATTAATACTTTTCCCTAAAAGTTTTATATATTAATATTAGCTTATTTTAAAATATTAAGTAAATAGATAATTATTAATATAAGTAAAATAAGAGGCGGAGAGGGGGGCGGAGCGATAATAATAATAGCGGCGGTAATAGATATAATAATTAGATTATAAGTAAAGTAGGCGGTAATAGCGGATATGGAGGAAAAAGCGGAGGCGGTAGCAGAGGGCGCGGTAATAGAGGCGCTAGCTTAGTTAATAATAATTATAGTAATAATAATAAAATTTATAATAAAGGCGGGGGAGGCGGTGCTTATAATAATAATAATAATTATTATTATTATTATTACTATTTAAAAAAACTATATTATAAAGTTTTTATAAGAGTTTTAATTAGAAATATAAGTAAAAATATAAAACTTTTAATCTTTTATATATAATATAATATATAATATTAATTAAGTTTAAAATAACCTTAATTAAGCGGTAATAAATTATATTAAAGTTAACTAATTTAGATATATTTTAGAAAATATTTTTAAATTTTAGTATACTCTTAACTTAAATTACTTAAAAGTAAAGTAAGAGCTAGTACTAAAAAAAAAGTTAAAAATAAAGGAGAATAAGGTAGCGGCCTAAACGCTAATTATTATTATATCGATATTAAAAAGCGGGTTAGATTAGGTAACGGTTAGAGGTAATAAGAAGGGGGTAGATAAAGTTAAGAGGGCGGGCAGAGCAAAAAAGGAGGTAAGTAGAGTAAAGGTAGTAAAAAGTATAAAGAAGGAGGGTAAGGGAGTAATAAAGCTAAAGCCTAAGCTAAACCTTATTCGAGTACTAAAGCTTTCTTTTATAAAGTCCGCGTTAGTAGCGTTAAAGCGCGCGGCGGAGAGTAATAATAATAGCTTAGAGGATAAGCTTATAGGCGTTAGAGGCACTATTAAGCGTAAAAAATAAGGCGGAGGGCGGGGTAAGAAAAGGGGTAAGAGGGCTAAGTAAGCTAAGCGAGGCTAAGCGAAGTAAAGGGTAGAGGTAAAAGTAAGGTATAAGGTAAATAAATAATAATAGTTATACGGTAAAAATACTAAAAACTATCCCCCGCGCTTAAACCTTACGCTTAAGTATTTTAATATATTTAAGTATTATAAAATAATAAAAAAAAGTTAAATTAGCGAAAGCGTTATAAGTAAATAAACTATAAAATAAGAGGGCTTATAATAGCTTTATAATTAAAAGCTTTATTAAAATCCCTATAATCTTAAATTAAACTTATAGAAAATATAAATAGAAATATTTTTTTATAAATAGTAAGCTTATATTATAAGGCGAGGTAAGCTGCTATCTTATTTTCCCCGCTATTATAAAAATAGTAAGGGGTTAAGATTATAAAAATATTATAAGTATAAAGGAACTTATTAAGGCTAATTTTACTATTATAAAGCTAAGTTAAGGCGCTATTAAGAAATTTCGGAAAACTTTAATAGATTTATAAGATATTACTAGGTTTTAATTAGAGCGGTTTATTAGTAAGGTATCTAGAAAACTAGCTATACTTTCGGAGCCTTCCTTTTTTAAAGTTTTAGCGAAGCTACTATTTTTTATAAAAGCGGGCCTTTAGAGTTTTAGGGGACTAGGAGGAGATATCTAAAGTTTATACTTAAGTAGTAAAGGAGAATCGGAGGGATTTAAGGGGGATATAAGTAAGGCGGGGCTAACCTTTACGTTATTAGCAGAGGTATATAGAGATTCTTTCTAAAGTAAAGTAAATATAAGCTATAAGTTTTTTAGTATAGAGAAGTTAGTAGCTATAAGCAGCGCGGTAAGATAAGTAAATATTAATAAGGGGGATAAAAGACTTAGACTTAATATAGTAAAAAAAAGTAGCTTAGTATACCCCGGAGATAATATAAAGGTATTTAAACTAAGTTATAGCTAGCTATTAGAGGATAAGGCCTTTAGGTTTACCGCTTAGTAGGGTTAGAGTAAAGTAAATTATAACGCTAAAAGCGATAATAAACTTAATAACTTTAGTATAAACTTCCCTTACTTAGAGGAGTAAAAAGCTTTAAATAGATAATATAAGTTTAGTTAAAGCTAGCTATTAGTAATTAAGCTTTTTTATAAGATAGTAAAGGTAAGGTTTTTATTAAAGCTTATAGTAAATCTAAACCCTAAGTATATATACCTCTTATATAAGTTAAATAGTAATCTTATTAAGGATTAGCGAAGTTATATTAGCAGAGTAGGCTTTTATAAAATAAAGAAGCTTACTTTTAAGTAGCTAAAAGGTTATTTCGTACTTCGCTACCTAATCCCGGTAAATACCCTAAGCCTATTTAAGCTAATAGTAGACTTAAGTAAAAATATACTTAGTGCTAAAAATATTAATATTATCTATAAATTTAATAATAAGTATACTAGTCGCCTATTCTAAGTGTTTATAAAAAGATAAGATATATAAGATAAATAGTACTAAAAAGAGCGGGGAGCCTTAAGGGATTTTAGTAAAAATAAGGAAAAAGTTTAATAGTTTATTATTAACTTTTAAGCGGGAGGTATAGTTAGAAAAGTAAAAGCGGAGGAAAGCTATAATCTATCTAAGGAAGCTAAAAAAGTTAAGGATTTCTATTAGCTTAGAATATAAGATATAGTTAAAAGCGCTTATTATATCTAATATTAAGAGGGAAATAAAGCTTTAAAAGCTTTAGGCGGTGCGGACGGACTCTATTAGGAGGAGTAGGGCGCTATTAGTAAACCGGTTAAGATAGTTACTTATTTAACCTTATAGTAAAACTCCCGCGGACTCTGCTATATAAGATATTTTCTTTATAATTATAATTTTAAAAATCTTATTTATAGTATTAAGGAGGGAGATAAAATAGTAGCTACCTGGAGTCTAATAAACCTCCGGGCTTTTACTTACTTTTTAAAAAACTATAATATTAAAAGTTTAATATTAAATAAGGAAGTATCTATAAGTAATATATCTTTAGAGGAGCTTTATTAAAATTATTATAAGGGGTTAACCGTAACTTTTTAGGAAGCTAATAAGGATATTATTAAGCTTAGCGGATTTTTATAATATAATACTAAAAAAAGCGGAGCGGACCTTATCTTCGGTAACTTAAAAAGGAATATCTATTAAGGGGAAGGGGTTAGGGATAGGGAGGTATAAGGTATTTTTTAAAAGATAGGGAAAAAACTTATAAGCTAAAAGCTCTAACTTTTTAGAGAAAGATAATTAAAAAGCGGAGTCCGTATCTTATTAAAAAGAAAAAATATACGTAAGCTTTAAAGAAGCTTAGCTATAAAATCTTACTTACTAAGCTATAAATTATATAATATTAAAATTACCGCTTACGAAGGTAAGAAATTATTTTTAATTATCCCTCTTCGCTTTTTTAATAAACGATTTTTATTATATTATAATATTTTAATACGCTTACTAATAATTAAAGTTTAGCTACGCTTACTAATATTATTTAATATACTTTATATTTAAAATTATAAAAGTAACCTCTAAGGTTTATTATAAATATAAGTAAAAATTATATCGCTAAGGTAATTTCGGAATTATTAAGCTAGCTATAATATTTAATTACTTATATAGCTATATTACTAACTTTTTAATATTTACTATAAACTCCGCTTAAATAGCGGAAAGTAAAAGTTAGTTTTTTATTTTTACTTATAAGATATCGGAATTTAAATATTTCTAGCGCGATATTAGTATAAAATCCGGGGGGGGAGAGGTTATAAAAAACGCAGATTAAGGGATATAATTAAAGCTAAGGAGATTAAAATCTAAGCTAAAATATATAAGGAAATAATTAGGTATATTTTAAATTAAGTTAATAATACTAATCCTCCGCTTATATACCTCCTAGGTAATCTTATAAGAAGAGGTAAGGAGTTTAAGGCGGAGTTAGTAAAAGGCGGAGAGAAGCTCCGCGGAGTAAGGGGAGGTGCGATCGTAAAGGTCCTAAGAGGGATAATAAGCGTTAAAATTACTAAGGATAATTAGCGGAGCGGAGTTAGAGGCGAAGTATAGGGAGGGAAAAGGGGGTAATAAGCGTAAAAAAGGTCTAGTATATATTCTAAATAGCGGGAAGTAGACTATAAATATTTAAGGTTTATTATAAAAAAATATTTTAGTAAAGTTAAGCCTTATTATAAGGTTTTAGTTATAGATTTCGTTTTATTTATATATATAAAGGAGAGCTTTACTTTCGCCTTAAATAAGGCGGTAAGGAGCGAGTTTTAGAAGCGGAGGGTAATTATATATATTAAGCTAGAATTCTTATATAGCGATAATATTATAACTTTCCTTATTAAATAAAGCGAGCTAAATAAGGCGGTTAATCTTTTATATATTTTATAATAAAGTTATAATTTTTATAAAAATTAAGTATTAAGAATAGTTATTTATAATTACTTTAATAGCGTAAGGTTTATAAATATAAACTTTACTTAGGATTATTATAAGGCTAGTTATAAGTTACGGAGTTTATTACGCAGCTTATAGCTACTATAAGTATTACTAAGTTAGGAGCCTCTTAAGGAGACTTAAGTAAGTAATATATTATAAGATAAGCGCTAAAATATATCTCTAAGGGATTTATAATATACTCGCTTCTTTAAGGAGATAGTAATAAAGCTTTTACTATCTTTATAAAGTTACCGCTAAATAAGGGCTAGAGGTTAAGCGAACTACGATAATTAAAAAAAGCGAGGTTTATTAGGAAAGCTAAACTTAGCGTAGCTTTATTATTTCTAAGACTCTAGGCAGTCTTTTAACTATACGAAGTATATACCTTTATATAAAATATAATAGTAAGGTCTCTCTCCCTTTTATATAAAGTAGTTTTTTTCTTCGCTATTATATAAAGTAGCTATATAATATTTATATTAAAGGGGCTCCTAGTAATATTTAGTAATATATTCGAATTAGAAATACTTATAATATTACTTAAAATATATAAAGTCCTTATAGAATTTATAATAAATTATCTTTATATTTATAACTATTCTATTTAAGTAAAGCTTATTTATATCTTCTACGCTACTTAAGCTTATAATAAGATAAGTCCGTAAAATATCTCCGCTAAAAGTATATTAAGGTTAGAGTACCTTCGCTTAAATTATGTTAACTTTATTTACCTCCTTAATATTATTAAATAGCGTATTACGGTTACGGTTAGCTACTAAAGTCTAAATACCCTTAGCGATAATAATATAAGTTTAGCGTATATACTTAGCCTCCGCTTCGAAAGCCCGGGCTACTTATTTATCCCTTAAAGTAAGGTCCTTATATTTTAAGTTAAATATAATTATAAGGTCTCCGCTAAGAAATTAGTATATAGTAACTATTATAAAGTAGCTTATAGCTTTATTAACTTTCTAAATAACTTTCTAAAAAGTAGGCGCTAAAACTCCCTTAATTACTAAGATATCTTTTACTAATATAAGTACCTCCCTTTTTATTCTTACTAAAACTAGGCGTATAAAGGGCGCCGCGGGGGGGGTAGAGTTCGAGGCGAAGCTTACGATTACGCTAGCTTAAGTTAAAACTCTAAGGGCGGAGTCTAACCCCTTACTTATTACCTTATAAAAAGTAGCTTTAACTAACTTCTAAATAGTATAGGAGATAATAATAAGTAAGCTAAATAGGTTCTCGAAAGCTTATTAGCGCTATTAAAGCTTAGTAAACGCTATATTAAGGATACCTTATATAGGGCGAAAATCTTACGCGGAGATTACTTTAGTAAGTTTTTTATATACGGACTTTAAGATAGGATCCGTTAAAGTCCGAAAAATATTAATAAATAGGTTATTAAAGTTAGTAGCTATATTATATTAACTTTTACCTATATACGGATACTATCGGGATTAGTTAAGCCCCCGGGTTCCGCTATTAAGTATTATCGGTATTAATAGCGGACTAGGAGGCGGGCCGCCCTATAACCTTATATTTAGGGCTATTCCCTTAGTAGAGTTAGACTCCGAGAGGTAGAAAGCACTAAATTCTCGTAATATTATAGCGTTAAGAACGAATAAGGACCCTAATTATTTAAAGTTATAAAAAAGTTTTTTTTTATTATTTATATTTATATACTTAATTATTTAAAATATCTTCGCTAATTAGCTATTAGAAAGTTTCTTAAAGTAAGATATTAAGTTAAGAGAAGATAATTATTAATATAAATTATTTAAGATAAAAAGCTATTTAAGCTATTTTTTTTATTTTAAATACTTATAATTAGAAGTCTTTTCTAGTAAATATATCTTAAAATATAAAGCTTTATTTTTATATAGTAAAAGCGGTAATATTAAGTTAAATAGTAAACTTTTTCTAAAAAGCTTTTATTTATTTTTAGATTCTAAGATTAGAAAAAGTAAGTTCTAATTTAATTTAAAGGTTTAAATCTCCGAAATACTATTTTATAATATATTCTCTAAGAAAAAAGGGAATAAGTTATACGAGTTTATCTACGTAATCCTCGCTTTAGGCGGTAACTTATTTTAAAGCGTTTATAAATTAGTTAATACTCCGGTAAATAATAGTTTAATTAGTTTCTTTAATCTAATTAAAAGTAATATTAAAAGTACTAATAAGCTTAAACTATCCGATATCTTTAGCTTATAACCTAACTTATTATCTAAATAGTTTTTATAAGTTTAATTAATTATATAATTATAAATTATTATCTAAGTTAATATATTTAAGGTAATTTAAGTTTTAAGGTATAATATTATAAGAGTAGAGTACGTTATTAACTATTTATATTATTTTTTCCTTTTTCGCGGAAAATAAAGGAGGTTTTCCGGAATTAAATAATATTATAGGAGGATCTAGGAAATACTACCTTTTTAAGGTATTCTTTCTTAGGGTAGATAGTTCTCCTTTTAGAGAGGATTTTTATAGCGTAGTAGTTTTCTTACCTTTATCCTAAGAGGAGGTTTCCTCCTTACCTTCTTCCTAAAAAGGGATTTCGGTCTTTTCCTCGCTTTTTTCCGGTAAAGTAAGCGGCTTACTTTTTCTTTTAGTATTACTTATAGTTCGAAGGTATTCTTAAATAAAAGGTAGCTAGTTTTCTAAAAGAATTCTAAGTAAGTAAAAAATATTATTAAATATATACTTTAGTTAATTTACTTATTTAAATAATT
Source organism: Ophiocordyceps camponoti-saundersi (nom. inval.) (assembly GCA_003339415.1). Taxonomy (NCBI): domain Eukaryota; kingdom Fungi; phylum Ascomycota; class Sordariomycetes; order Hypocreales; family Ophiocordycipitaceae; genus Ophiocordyceps; species Ophiocordyceps camponoti-saundersi. Next base: position 18,192 of record PDHQ01000294.1, read on the forward strand.
AATTATAATTTATTATAATATTTAAATTAGTTAGGAAAAGTTTAATTATAATAAGTAACTTAGTTTTTTAGAGATTATTTTAATATAATAAGTATTTTTAAACTAGCCTTATTTCTTTATATTATAAAAAAGGAAATTTACTTTTAAAAGGGTAAGGTTTTTTTACTACTTTATAAGTATTAAAAATATAAGCTTCTTCTTTCCTAGCTATAACTTTTTCCTCGATTACTTTAAGGAGTTTAAGGGTAAAAAAATAATATATAGTTAAGGTTAAGTAATAAATATAGTAAAGCTTTCTTTTAAGCTAAAAATCTATACTTATAAAATTTTATTAGTAAAAAACGTTTCGGGTCTAACTTACCGCCTTAATAGCTAAAAATCTATAAGTTAGTAAAATATAAAATTATTACTAATTAATATACGCTTATACGTATAATTTACTAATAGTTATATATACTAAGCTAGCTATTAAATATAGTATATAAGAAAGAGAGATAGGCTAGCTACTAATTATAAAATTATAGAATAGCTATTATAAAAAGTATAAGTATAAATAAAAGTTTTTTAAAAATTAAAATAATAACTATAAAAAAATCTAAATTACTACTTAAAGGAATATTAGGCTAATTATATAGCTAGGAGCTTAAGGAAGATTTCCTAATATAATCTTAAAAGTATTTACTTAAGGGGATTTTACGGTAATTTCCGAGTATATTAGTAAAATAGAGATTTCCTAATATATAGTAATTTCCTAATATACGGGGATTTCCTAGTAAAATCCGGAGATTTCTAAAGGTATATTTTAATACTAAATCTTACTAGAAATCTTAGTAAAATCTTAAGAGTTATTATAGAGAAATCCTAAGAGGAAATCCTAGTAATTTCCTAAGCGTAAAGGTAATAAAGTTTCTAGGGGAAATCCGAGTAAAATCCTAAGGCGGGAAATTTTAGGAAATCCTAGGGAAATATTATAAGAGGTTAGGCGATTTATAGGGGTGTTATTACACGTCCTATATTATTACCTTATAGCTTAGTACCTTAATTATCCTTAGTAAAGAAGACTAGTTTTCTAACTTATTTATCGTATAAGGTAATATCTTTTACTAAACTTTTACGAAGTATAAAAAAGTTACTTAAAGTATCCTAATAAGCGAATTTTACGGTATAGTAAATAGCGTTAATATTAGCCTAGCCCTTTACTTAACTATTTAAGCTATTATATAATTCTTAAACACGCCTCTAATCCCCTTTATTTTTTATATAAACTTATGTTTATTATATAATTACTTAGTAAAGCTTAGCTTAACGATAGAAAAATAGCTAATAATTAATATTATAGCTATTCGTAAGTTATATAAGCGTAAGGAAATTTTAGAAATATAATAGATTAATAATAAGAATAACTTAGCTAATACCTATACTAAAAATAGCCCTAACTTAGCTTTATTAACCTTTATTTCTATAAATTCTTATAAGTTGCGGATTAAAGCTATTATCTAATAACTTACTTAGGTTATACGAGACTTATACCTTTTTCTTTCCTATATCTTTACTTCGTCTAACCCTTTATCCTTACTTTTATTTTTTTATATTTTTATATTTTTTTCTATTATTTTTATATGAAAATTATTATTAATTCTTTCTAGGTATTATCTAACCCCTGCGCTTAATTTTAAAAGCTATAAGTCCTAAACGCTTAATTTTTTTTTCTTTTATTTTTTTTCCTTTTTCCTTATTATTTAACCTTACTATTACTTCTTTTCTACCCCCGCCCCCTACTACTTATTATCTAAGATAGTAATATACTCCTCCGCGTTAGGAGGCGCTCCGCCTAGTATTACTATTACCTATCCCCGCTACTAGCTATTAGGCGACTTAATAGGAGTAATTACTAAGGTATAAAATACTAGCTTAGAAATCTGCGATACTTAGCCTTATTATATAAAAAAGTATCTTATTATATAGGACCGCTATATATAAGTAATATAGGCCTTATTATTATTATTCTAATATATATTAAATAGGTAAGGATTTTTAATATAAATATAATATAGTTTTACTATTACCTTATTATAACTTATAAATAAGATTATTAAAAAATAACTTAAGCGTTAGATAATAATAACTTTAATATACTTAAAATTCTAAATATTATCGAGGCGGATAAAGATATTAGATAACGGTATAATTATTAGTTAAATCTCCGCTTACTATTTTTCTATTAGTATTACTATTATATAATAGCTAGACTTTTTTTTCTTATATTTAAGGATATTTACTATATAAAGCGCCGGTTATCCTCCTTATTATAAAGTATATAAACTTAGTAAAATTTAAGTTAATAAGCTATAACGCTATTAAGATAAGAAAGTATATTATATAACTAATAATTATTAATAAAAATAACTTAAGTATATTATATAACTTATTAATCTTTATTAAAGATTTTTTTAGTTATCGTTATTATTTTCGTTAATTAACTTAAAAAAGAAAGGAAGAAGAAAGGAAGAGAAAGAGAGAGAGAGAGAGAGGGAGCGAGGAGGGGTTTTTATACCCCCTCTAAAGGCGGTAAGAGGCGGCAGAATCCGATTTTTAATTCCTATTTTTTATAATATTTTTTAGTATTTTTAGTATAAGGTTATAAAAAGTTAGCTTTCTACTTATTTTTCTTAGTATTATAACTATAAGAGACCTTTATAATAAAACTCTATAAAAATATACTATAGGTTAGATTATATAATAACCCGATTTTTATTTTTTAGCTAGTAGCTTATTATCTCTTTTTATTATAGTATTATAAGCGTTATTTACTTTTAGAGATTTTTTCGACTATATACTTATTTAATATCGTATAATTATTTTTCTTTAGAAACGTTTACCTTTTAGGAAAATAGAGTTTTTTCTTCGTATAATACCTTTTTATTTAGTATATCTTTTTATAAAAAAAAAGTTAAGTATTAGATATTATCTCTTTATACCCTTTTATATTTACTATATAATATATATATAGAGGATAGTATAGATATAGGGAAGCCTTTAACGAAATATATATTATTACCTAAGTTATATTTCGTACGACTTAGGAGGTAGGAGGTAGCTTAGATAAGAAAAAGGAGGGTATAGAAGTAAAGTATTATCTAGCTATATAGCCGCTTTTCCTCGTACGATAAAGGAAGGGTATCTATCTCTAATTATACTTAATTTAGGTTACCTTTGCTTTCTCTTACCTATACGTACGTGTAAAGACTACTTAATAAATTCCTTATTATTTTAACTTACTTACCTAGTATAGCTTTTCGGAAAGCTTTATTTTAACCCTTAGTCTTAACGATTATATTAATAACCTTAACGGAATAAGGGAAGGCTACGAACTTATCTTAGAAAGAGAGGATAACCTTATTCCGGAAGATAAAATTAAGAAGGAAAAAGAAGAATTACCCCTTCTTATAATAGAATATCTTTATATTATCGAAACTAATAGTAAAGAAGAAAACGAAAAAATATAGTATTTTATTAAGATAAAGGAATTAATTCTAAAAGAATACGAAGATTAGAAAAATAACAGCTACCTTCCTTATAACGAATTATTCTAATACTTAAGGTACCTAGAAGAATTCTTCGATAAGTATAAGTAAGCGTATTATAATCTTAGCTAGTAATTTTACTACGATAAGGACTGCGATTTTTATTTACGGGAAAAATAAAACGTTAACTATTATCCGTCCTTACCGACCTTTTATAAGAAAGCTAGCTTTATTAACGAAAGATTCTTTATTAAAGAAATAGAATTTTTTCTTAATAAGGAAACTAATTATAAGATTCTTAAGGAAAATAAGGGAAATAACTATAATTTTTAACCCTGAATTCTTAATATCGAATTAGATATAATTTAAGCTATAATTACCTTTATAAGAGAATTATTAATAAAAGAGCTTATAGGAAACGGATCCCTTACTAAGGAAAATAGTCTTAGAAGGTAGGATTTTCTAACATAACCTAAGGAATTTAAGGAAAACCTTAAGGGAAAAGAGAAAGCCTCTATTTAAGAAAAGTAAATAAGGGTATAACTAATAAGAATAAGGATTTTAGTAAGGATTTAGGAATAGAAAGGCGTTATTATTTTAACTATCTTAAATTATAAAATATTAATACTATTATTATTAAAACCGATAATACTAAAATCCTTATTTTAAAACTAACCTTTACTTTAAAATATAAAGGAAAAAAAGTAACTACTTTTATAAATAGCGGAGCTACTAGTAATTATATTTTACTTATAGCTATATTATTATTATTTATATACTAGGGGCTTTTATAATATCTAAAGCTTCTATAATATATTAAGTAGGAAAAATCCCTTAAAATAAAGCAAAACCCCCTAACTATAAAGGAAAAGCTTATTATACGCTTATATAAAAATATAGCGGTAGTTAATAGTAATATAATATAACGAGCCTACTACCTAAGGGTAATCTTAGATAATATAAGAAAGTAAGGTAAGGAGGGGAGGGCGGAGAAAGGAAAGTCTATAAGGTATAGGGCGGAAAGAGCGGGGCGGTATAGCGTAGTAGCGTAATATAAGGCGGTGCGGAGCGGTGCGGGGCGGTATAAGGTAAGGCGGTATAAGGCGGGGTAGAGGAAAGAAAATCCGAGGGGGGGTAAGGTAAAGTAGCGGGGTAGCTATTTTATTATATATTAGTAATTAAAGGGGGGGGGCTATATCTCTTTCTTTTCTACCTCCTTTTTTTTTTCTTTTTTTTCTTTTTTTTATTATTTTTAGAAAAAAGTATATTTCTAACCCCCTTTTTTAACCTTTCTTTTTAACTTTTATAATAAAAGGAAAGTAAAAAGGTTATATAGCTATATTAATAAAATAATAATAATAAATATATTTAAGATTATCCGCGGCGAGCTTTATAACTTTTTTTATATTATATATATAGCTTAATTAGCTAACTATAAAATCTTATATTAAAAATAATAAAATAAATAATATTATATAATATTAACTATATATAAAGCTAATAAAATATATAAGCTTATAATTAGCTAATTATTATAATTATATTAAAGCTTAGTATAAGTATTAAGAGGTAAATAATATTAAAAATTAAGCTAAAATTAAAGCTTAGAGTGCTAACTAAGTTATAGATATATTTAAAAAAGTTACGTACCGCTATAATAGAAATAGCGTAGTATATTAGCAGAGGAGGATAGCTAAGTAGCTTATTAGTAAATATAAAATAAAGCAGAGCGAAGTAAAGCGGAGTTTTAAATATAGCTAATAATAAATAATAAAAGAGAATTTAAGTTAACTTATATAATATATAAAAGTAGAATAGAATATTAGAGCTTTAACTTAATATAATAATAATAATAATATAAGTAAGCGCTTTAATAAAGTTAGCTATTTTAGCGGCCGCCCTTAATATTACTCTTACTATAATAATTATTAATACTTTTTCCTAGGAGTTTTATATATTAATATTAGCTTATTTTAGAATATTAAGCGGATAGATAATTATTAATATAAGTAAAGCGGGAGGCGGAGAGGGGGGCGGAGCGATAATAATAATAGCGGTAATAATAGATATAGTAATCGGATTATAAGCGGAGTAGGCGGTAATAGCGGATATAAAGAAAGAAGCGGAGGCGGTAGCGGAGGGCGTAATAGCGGAGGCGCTAGCTTAGTTAATAATAATTATAATAATAATAATAAAATTTATAGTAAAGGCGGGGAAAATAATACTTATAATAATAATAATTATTATTATTATTATTATTATTATTTAGAAAAACTATATTATAAGGTTCTTATAAAAGTTTTAATTAAAAATATAAGCGGAGGTATAAGATTTCTAATTTTTTATATATAATATAATATATAATATTAATTAAGTTTAAAATAACTTTAATTAAGCGGTAGTAGATTATATTAAAGTTAACTAATTTAAATATATTTTAAAGAATATTTTTAAGCTTTAATATATTTTTAACTTAAATTACTTAAAAGCGAAGTAAAAGCTAATACCGAAGAAAAAGTTAAAAGCGGAGAAAAATAAGGTAATAGCCTAAATACTAATTATTATTATATTAATATTAAGAAGTAAGTTAGATTAAGTAATAATTAAAAATAATAAGAAAAGGGCGGATAAAGTTAAAAAAGCGGGCGGAGTAGAGAAGGAGGTAAGTAAAGTAAAAGTAATAAAAAATATAAAGGAGGAGGGCGGGGGAGTAATAAAGCCGGAGCCTAAGCTAAACCTTATTTAAGTATTAAAGCTTTCTCCTACGAAGTCCGCGTTAGCAGCGTTAAAGTGCGTAGCGGAAAGCGATAATAATAGCTTAAAAGATAAGCTTATAAATATCGGAGGCACTATTAGGCGTAAAAGATAAAGCGGAGAGTAAGGTAAGAAAAGGGGTAAGAGGGCTAAGTAAGCTAAGTAAAGCTAAGTAAAGTAAAAAGCGGAGGTAAAAGTAAAGTATAAAGTAAATAGATAATAGTAATTATATAATAAAAATATTAAAAATTATCTTTTACGCTTAAACTTTACGTTTAAATATTTTAATATACTTAAGTATTATAAAATAATAAAAAGAGGTTAAATTAGCGGAGGCGTTATAAGCGGATAAATTATAAGGTAAGAGAGCTTATAATAGCCTTATAACTAAAAGCCTTATTAAAGTCCCTATAATTTTAAATTAAACTTATAAGAAATATAAGTAAAAGTATTTTTTTATAAGTAATAAGCTTATATTATAAGGCGAAGTAGGCCGCTATCTTATTTTCCTTATTATTATAAGAGTAATAAAAAGTTAAGATCGTAAGAATATTATAAGTATAAAGGAACTTATTAAAGCTAATTTTATTATTATAAAGCTAAGTTAAGGCGCTATTAAAGAATTTTAGAAAACTTTAATAAATTTATAAGGCGTTATTAAGTTTTAATTAGGGCGGTTTATTAGTAAGGTATTTAAAAGATTAGCTATATTTTTAAAGCTTTTTTTCCTTAAAATTTTAGCGAAGCTGCTACTTTTTATAAAAGCGGGCTTTTAAAATTTTAGGGGACTAGGAGAAAATATTTAAAGTTTATACTTAGGTAATAAAGAAAGATTAGAAAGATTCGAGGGGGATATAAATAAAGCGGGGCTAACTTTTACATTATTAGTAAAAGTATATAGAGATTTTCTCTAAAGCGGAGCAGATATAAGTTACGGGTTTTTTAATATAAAGGAGTTAGTAGCCGCGGGCAGCGCGGTAAGATAAGTAAATATTAATAAAAAAGATAAAGGACTTAGACTTAATATAGTAAGAAGGGGTAGCTTAATATACCCTAAAAATAATATAAAGGTATTTAGATTAGGTTATAGCTAGCTATTAGAAGATAGGGCCCTTAAGTTTACTACTTAGTAAGGTTAGAGTAAAGTAAATTATAGCGCTAAAAGCGATAGTAAACTTAATAACTTTAGTATAAATTTCCCTCGCTTAAAAAAATAAGAAACTTTAAGTAAATAATATAAGTTTAGTTAAGGCTAGCTATTAATAATTAAGCTTTTTTATAAGATAGTAAAGGTAAGGTTTCTATTAAAGCTTATAGTAAATTTAAACCTTAAGTATATATACCTCTTATATAAGTTAAATAATAATCTTATTAAAAATTAATAAAGTTATATTAATAAAGCGGGCTTTTATAAAGTAAAGGAGCTTATTTTTAAATAGCTAGAAGATTATTTTATACTCCGCTACCTAATCCTAATAGATACCTTAAGCCTATTTAAGCTAACGGCGAACTTAAGCGAAGGTACGCCCGGTATTAAAAATATTAATATTATTCGTAAATCTAATAGTAAGTATACCGGTTACTTATTCTAAGCGTTTATAAAAAAATAAGATATATAAGATAAATAGTACTAAAAAGAGTAGGGAGCCTTAAGGGATTTTAGTAAAGATAAGGAAAAGGTCCGATAGTCTACTATTAATTTTTAAGCGGGAGGTGCGGTTATAAAGGTAAAAGTAGAGGAAAGCTATAATCTATCTAAGAAAGCTAAAAAAATTAAAGATTTCTAATAGCTTAAAATATAAAACGTAATTAAAAGCGCTTATTATATTTAATATTAAAAAGGAAGCGAAGCTTTAGAGGCTTTAAGTAATATAGATAAACTCCGTTAAGAGGAGTAAAGCGCTATTAATAAATTAGTTAGGATAGTTACCTATTTAACCTTATAGTAAGACTCCTATAAACTCCGCTATATAAGATATTTTTTTTATAATTACGGTTTTAAAAATCTTACTTATAATATTAAGGAGGGAGATAAAATAGTAGCCGCTTAGAGTCTGATAAACTTTTAAGCTTTTACCCGCTTTCTAAAAAACTATAATATTAAAAGTCCGATATTAAGTAAGGAAATATCTATAAGTAATATATCCTTAAAAAAGCTTTATTAGAATTATTATAAGGGGTTAACTATAACTTTTTAGAAAGCTAATAGGGATATTATTAGGCTTAGCGGATTTTTATAATATAATATTAAAAAAGGCGGAGCGGACCTTATTTTCGATAATTTAAAAAAGAATATTTATTAAAAGGAAGGGGTTAGGGATAGGGAGGTATAAGGTATTCTCTAAAAGATAAGGAAAGAACTTATAAGCTAAAAGCTTTAATTTTTTAGAAAAAGATAATTAAAAGGCGAAGTTTATATCTTATTAAAAAGGAGGAATATATATAAGCTTTAAAAAAGCTTAGTTATAAAGTCTTACTTACTAAGCTATAAATTATATAATATTAAAATTACCGCTTATAAAAGTAAAAAATTATCTCTAATTATCCTTTTTTACTTTCTTAATAAATAATTTTTATTATATTATAGTATTTTAATACGCTTACTAATAATTAAAGTTTAGCTACGCTTATTAATACCGCTTAGTATATTTTATATTTAAAATTATAAAAATAACCTCTAAAATTTACTATAAATATAAGTAAGGATTATATTACTAAAATAATTTTAGAATTATTAAGCTAGCTATAATATTTAATTACTTATATAGCTATATTACTAACTCCTCGATATCTACTATAAACTCCGCTTAAATAGCGGAAAATAAAAGTTAGTTTTTTACTTTTACTTATAAAATATTAAAGTTAAAATATTTCTAGCGCGGTATTAATATAAAGTCCGAGGGGGGAGAGGTTATAAAAAATATAAATTAAGAAATATAGTTAAAGCTAAGGAGATTAAAATCTAAGCTAAGATATATAAAGAAATAGTTAAGCGTATTCTAAATTAAGTTAATAATATTAGTCCTCCGCTTATATATTTCCTAAGTAATTTTATAAGGAGGGGTAAGGAGTTTAAAGCGGAGTTAGTAAAAAGCGGAGAGAAGCTCTATAAAGTAAGGGAAAGTACGATTATAAAGGTTTTAAAAAGGATAATAAGCGTTAAAATCGCCGAAAATAATTAGCGGAGTAAAGTTAAAGGCGGAGTATAAGGAGGGAGAAGGGGGTAATAAGTATAGGAGAGGTTTAATATATATTCTAAATAGCGGGGAGTAGATTATAAATACTTAAGGTTTATTATAAAAAAATATTTTAATAAGGTTAAGCTTTATTATAAGGTTTTAGTTATAAATTTTATATTATTTATATATATAAAAGAAAGCCTTACTTTTACCTTAAATAAGGCGGTAAAAAGTAAGTTTTAGAAGCGGAGGGTAATTATATATATTAAGCTAGAATTTTTATATAATAATAATATTATAACTTTCCTTACTAAATAAAGTAAGCTAAATAAAGTAGTTAATTTTTTATATATTTTATAATAAGGTTATAATTTTTATAAAAACTAAGTATTAAGAATAATTATTTATAATTACTTTAATAGCGTAAGGTTTATAAATATAAACTTTACTTAAGATTATTATAAAGCTAGTTATAAGTTATAAAGTTTATTACGTAGCTTATAGCTATTATAAGTATTACTAAGTTAGGAGCCTTTTAGGGAAACTTAAGTAAGTAGTATATTATAAAATAAGCGCTAAAGTGTATTTCTAAGAGATCTATAATACGCTCGCTTTCTTAAGGAGATAGTAATAAAGCTTTTACTATTTTTATAAAGTTACCGCTAAGTAAAAGCTAGAGGTTAAGTAGACTATAATAATTAAAAAAGGCGAGGTTTATTAAGAAAGCTAAACTTAGCGCGGTTTTATTATTTTTAAAACTTTAGGCAGTTTTTTAACTATATAAAATATATACTTTTATATAAAATATAATAGTAAGGTCTCTCTCCCTTCTATATAAGGTAGTTCTCTTCTCCGCTATTATATAAAGTAACTATATAATATTTATATTAAGAGGGCTCTTAGTAATACTTAGTAATATATCTAAATTAGAAATATTTATAATATTACTTAAAATATATAAAATCCTTATAAAGTTTATAATAAATTATCTCTATATTTATAACTATTTTATTTAAATAAAGCTTATTTATATTTTCTATATTACTTAAGCTTATAATAAGATAAATCCGCGGGGTATCTCCGCTAAAGGTATATCGAGGTTAGAGTGCTTTCGCTTAAACTATATTAACCTTATTTACCTTTTTAATATTATTAAGTAGCGCGTTACGGTCGCGGTTAGCTACTAAAATCCGAATACTCTTAGCGATAATAATATAAGTTTAGTATATACGCTTAGCCTCCGCTTCGAAAGCTTAAGCTACTTACTTATCCCTTAAAGCGAGGTTTTTATATTTTAAGTTAAATATAATTATAAGGTCTCCGCTAAGAAATTAGCGTATAATAACTATTATAAAGTAGCTTATAGCTTTATTAACTTTCTAGATAACTTTTTAGGAAATAAGCGCCGGAACTCTCTTAATTATTAAAATATCCTTTACTAATATAAATACCTCCCTTTTTATTCTTACCGAAATTAGGCGTATAAGGGGCGCTATAAAAGGGGTAAAGTTTAGGGCAGAGCTTATAATTACGCTAGCTTAAGTTAGAACTCCGGGGGCGGAGTCTAACCCCTTACTTATTACCTTATAAAAAGTAGCTTTAATTAATTTTTAAATAGCGCGGAAAATAGTAATAGGTAAGCTAAATAGGTTTTTAGAGGCTTATTAGCGCTACTAAAGCTTAGTAAATATTATATTAAAAATACCTTATATAAAGCGAAAATTTTACGCGGAGATTACCTTAGTAAGTTTTTTATATATAAACTTTAAGATAGGATTCGTTAAAGTTTAAAAAATATCGATAAATAAGTTATCGGAGTTAGTAGCTATATTATATTAACTTTTACCTATACGCGGATATTATCGGGATTAGTTAAGTTCCTAGGTTCCGCTATTAAGTATTATCGGTATTAATAGCGAACTAGGAGGCGGGCCGCCCCGCGACCCCGCGTTTAGGGCTATTCCCTTAGCGGAGTTAGACTCTAAGAGGTAGAAAGTATTAAATTCTTATAATATTACGGTATTAAGAACGAACGGGGACCCTAATTATCTAAAATTATAAAAAAGTTAACTTATAGCTATAAAATATCTAAACTTAAGCTATATAAAAAAGAAAACGCTTAGTATAGTAAAAAACGCTAAAAGATTTAATTTTTAGTTTAATAAGGGATTAATTTTATATAAAACTAATTACTTTAAATTTAAAATAGGACCTTATACCTTTACCGATACCTTTAATATTTTTAAAATAATAGAATATAATATAATATTAAGTTATCCTTTTCTTTATAAATATAATTTGCAAATTAACTAAAAAACTAGCTAAGTTAAATTTATAGATAATTATTTAATATTTAATGCTTCTAATAGTAATACTAGTAAAAATAATCGAACGGATTCTAAAAGGAAAAATAAACTAAGAAGGTATAATTATAATAACGATAAGAAGCCTAATTATAAGATTTCTAGAAATACTAATAGAAGTAAGTTAAGTGTAAAAAATAAGTAATCTAAATCTATAAAAACGATTACTATAAGAATAAATAATTAAATATAAATAGTTATAATAAAAATTAACCTTATTATAATTATATAAATAGAAAAGAAAATACTAAGTTTAATAACGCTTTAGGAAATCTTTATAAAGGATTTAGCTTAAGAAATTTTAAAAAAGCGAGAAGCCTAAATAACGAGAATAGTTTAATTAAGAAAACTAAAAAAAAGAAAAACTTCTTTAGTAATAATTAGAAATTTACTATAAGAAGTAAATATAATTATTATAAGTAAGAACCTTATAATAAAGTAGAAAGTAATAAAATTTATAGTAAAACGCCTTATATTATTACTATAATAGCTACTATTTCTAGCGTAGATTTTAAAGAAGAAATAGCTTCTTATTCTAAAAAGAAATTAAAAAACTATAAATTAATACCTAAAGAAATTCTAGAAGAATTCTTAGATATATTTAAAATTAAATTAAAGCCTAATTTAGAACCTCGATTTATATAAATTTATAATAGTAACGAAAAATAACTATAAGTATTAAAAGAATATCTAAAAGAATAAATTAAAAAGGGATATATAAGACCTTCTAAAAGTCCTTATAAAGCTCCCGTTACCTTTACTAATAAATTAGGTAAAGAAAAAGATAAATTAAGACCTATAATTAACTATTAAAAATTAAATAACGATACTATTAAAGATAGAACGCTAATACCTTTAATTATAAAATTAAAAGATAAACTAAGCTAGAAATAATATTTTACTAAGCTAGATTTAAAATTAGCTTATTACTAAATACGAATAGTAAAGGGAGACGAAAATAAAATAGCTTTTAGAACTAGATATAGAAGCTACGAATATTTAGTATTACCCTTAGAACTATATAATAGCCCTACTACCTTTTAAAAACGTATAAATTATATTCTTAGAAATTATTTAGATATATTTACTACGGCTTATTTAGACGATATTATTATATTTTTAAATACCTTAGAAGAATATAAAATTTACTTAAAAAAAGTATTAGAAGCTTTACGGAAAGCTAAATTATATATTAATCCTAAGAAATATAAATTCTTTTCTAAAGAAGTTAAATTTCTAAGCACTATTATAACCCCTTATAATATTAAAATAAACCTTAGTAAATTAGAACTTTTAAAAGACTAGCTTATACTTAAATTAATTAAAAATATATAGTAATTTATAAGTTACTATAATTATTATAAAAGGTTTATTAAAAACTTTTCTAATATAATTATTCTTATATTAATAATAATAAAATTAGCTAAAAAAGAACCTTTTAAATAGACCGAAGAAGCTAATATAGCTTTTTATTCCTTTAAAGAAAAGCTAATCTTAGCACCTATATTAATAGCTTATAATTTAAAGTAGCTTTTAATTTTAGAAACCGACGCTTCTAATTACGCTATAGGAGCCTAATTAAGCTAGGAAAATAATACTATATTATACCTTATAGCTTTTTATTCTAAAAAGCTAGTAGATTCGGAAATTAACTATCCTATTTACGATAAAGAATTTTTAGCGATTATTAAAGTTATTAAAGAATTTAAGTATTATATATTAGGAAACGAATTTAAATTAAAAATTTATACTAATTATAAAAATATAAGCTATTTTAGTATAAGTTAAACTTTAAATAGCCGATAAATTAGGTAAGCTAAATTCCTTACTAATTATAATTATAAAATAATATATAAAAAAGGAAGCGAAAATAAAAAAGCCGATATTATTAGTAAAAGACCTGATTTAGATACCGGTATAATACTTATAACGACTAATTTCCTTAAAATAAATAACGAGGGAAATTTAGAATAAAATACCTTAAACGCTATATTTAAAGTAGAAGCTAATAATTCTATATTAAAATAAATAAAAGAAGCTTATAAAAATACTAATTTTAAGGATTATAAAGATATTAAGTAGATAGATAACTTAGCTTATTTAAAAGAGAAGTTACTTATACCTTTTAATATAGTAGAAACTATAATTAAAGAATTCTATAAACTACCTATTTATAGCTATTAAGGAATATAAAAAACTTATAATAAAATTAAAGCTTATTATAATATAAAAAACCTTAAAAAAGTTATTATTAAAGTTATTAAAAACTATAATATTTATAATAAATCTAAAGCCTCGAGATATAAGCTTTATAGATATTTATAACTTATAATAGTTACCGAATAACCTTAGGAAAATATAGCTATAAATTTTATAATTAAATTACCCTTATTAGTAAACCTTATAACTAATATAGAATATAATTCTATTCTAGTTATAACTAATAGATTAACTAAATACGGCTATTTTATACTTACGATAAAAGCTTTATTTACTAAAAAATTAAGTTATTTATTCTTAAGAATAATAGTAGCAGATAGAGGCCTACCTAAAGTTATTATAAGTAATAGAGACTTTAAGTTTAATTCTAAATTCTAGACTAGCCTTATATTTAAGCTAGAAACTAAGTATAAATTAAGTACTGCTTTCTACTTAGAAACTAATAAGGCTATAAAACGCTTAAATTAGATTTTAAAATAATATCTTAGAGCTTATATTAATTATAAATAAGATAATTAGGTAATAAACTTACTTATAGCCTAATTAGCTTATAATACCACTAAATCGGAATCTATTAAAATAACGCCCGCTATAGCGAATTATAGATTTAATTTAAAAGCTTATAAATTAGGACTATTAGATAAAGTTAATAATAAAAAAGCTATTCTAAATACCGAATAGCTTAGATCTTTATATTCTTATATAAAATTAGAATTAGATTTTATAGCTAAAAGAATTAGTTATTATTATAATAAGAAACGCGAAAAAGAACCCTTATTTAATAAAAACGATAAAGTTTATTTATTAAAGAAAAATATAGAAACTAAATAGCTTAATTAGTCTTTAGAATTTAAAAAATTAGGACCTTTCCTTATAGAAGAAAAGCTAAGTAACCTTAATTATAAGCTTAAACTTCCTAAAGGAATATTTATTTATTTAGTATTTTATATTTCCTTACTAGAAAAAGCACCTAAAGATGCTAAATTAGAAGAAAATATCGAAACTATAATATTAGAAGAAGAATACGAACCTAAAGCTATTATAAATAAAAAAATAGAAGAAGGTATAGTATATTATTTAATAAAATAGAAGGGATACCCTTCTAAAGAAAATACCTAGGAACCTGCTAAGCACCTAACTAAGGCACCTAAACTTATTAAAAAATTTAATAAAAATAAAGAAAAACACCTTTAATAAGAAGTTTTTAAAATTAAAAACCTTAGAAAGGGGAACGTTACGAATAATATAATAATAGGAACCTTATATAAAATTTAATTAATTATTTTTACCTTATTAAGTTTTTTCGAAATACTCTTTCTTTTCTTATAAGAATAAAAATAACTAATTAACTAACTAACTATTATTTATACCTTATATTATTCTTCTATAATAAAGTTTATAAAGTTATAAATTATAAAAAGAGGAACGTATAATAATCTAAAATATAAATACTAGTTAAAAAGTAATATTCTTATTATATAAGCAGTATTTATTATATAAATATATAAAGGTCTTACTAAGGCGACTATAGAAGTAAGCTAAAATAGAGTTATAATTAAAGCTATCGAAGAGAGGAAAAAGAAGGGAGAGAAGCCCCCTTCCTTAAGCTAGCTATATACCCCGCGCGATAACTAAGCGCTATCGGGAAGACCTAAATATATCCGCTATAATCCCCCCTATCTAGCTATAATTAGTTATAAACTAATCCCTTATATAGCCCCCTCCTTAAGCTAGCCGAGGAGGTAAAAGTATAGGACGGAAAAGTTATATATTACTACGCTAATAAGATACTTTATATAATCCCTAGCTAATAGCCTAATAGCCTTCGTAAAAATAAGAATAAGAGGGCGGAAAGGCTCCTTTATAGCTTAGGGAATTAAACCCTAATCCTTATAAAGAAGATTCTAATAAGCTTAGAATTATAATACTACTTAAGGTAAAAATTAATAAACTTATATATTAGTAATAAAATTTACCTATATAGCTAGCGTATAAGATTAGGTAATATTATACTAATTATAGGAAGCTTAGAAAATAACTTAATTATAGTAAATAGTAAAGCTAGCTATATACTTATCGCTATATATTACTAGCGCTAGTTTATAAGCTAAAGCGTAATATAACTATAATATATACTTATTAATAAATCTATACGCCTAAGCTACGCGCGGACTATCCTTATATAAGGTAACGTAATAAAGCTAAAAATTACCCGAGCTATAATATCTAATATATACTTATCCCTCCTTACTTATTATCCCCTTAATTAAAATATTTTAGATTTACTTTTAATTACCTTACTCTACTTATAAAAAGCTTTAATTTTAATATCCTTATTTACTTACGAAGCTTTAGATAATTACGCTTAAAATAATTAATTTAGTTATATTAATAGTAACGCTAGCGCTTAGTAATACTAAAATAAGATTATATAAACGCGATATTTATTAGGTTAGTAGAAAAGGGGGGTAGCAAATTAATTAGCGCGTTAGGAATATTCTTAAAATTAAATACTTTATTAAAGCCTCGGAGAAAGCTAGTAAAGGCCGCGTATATCGTAAGCTAGTTCTTATAATCTAAGCACTCTTATAGCTCCTTATATAGCCTAGATAAAAATAGAATAATCTTAGTATAGTTAAACTAATATAATAATCTAGCTTCGAAAAAAGTATATTTTTATTTTATAATATATTCTTTAAGGGGCTCTAATAGCCCTTAATATATCCTAACTAAAAAAAAACCTACTTAGCGCTTCTTATAACTTTCCCCGAAAAGCTTAGAGATATATACTAAAAAGGCTTTAAGCTAGTAAGAAAAATCTATAGCTATAGTAATATATAGAAGGAATATTTACTAGAAAATACTAAGATAAGAAAAGATATAATAGAATTAGGACTTAGGCTTCCTAATTATAGCTCCGTTAATCGTAAATTTAGTATATATAGCGGCTAGCTAAGAGTTTAAGTTAGAATAAGCTAAAAGTAGCTTTAATATAAGTAAAATTTAATAGCGTTTTATACTAAGATCTTACTTTTATATTTAGTTAGCGGTAAGAGGAGCTTTAATTAATATAAAGGTCTTATTAAGGCGATTATAAAAGTAAGCTAAAGTAGAGTTATAATTAAAGCTATCGAAGAGAGGAAGGAGAAGGGAGAGAAGCCCCCTTCCTAAGCTAGCTATATACCCCGCGTAATAACTAAGCGCTATCGGGAAGACCTAAATATATCCGCTATAATCCCCCTTATTTAGCTATAATTAGTTATAAACTAATCTCTTATAAAATAGCTTAATAATATATTTTATATAATAAAGTAAAAATACTAGTATTTAATATTTAAATTATAGTTAAACTTTAGATAATAAGATAAGATAATAAAAATAAGAATAATAAATAAAATTCCTAAGATAAGAAGAATAGTTAAAGATAGTTAAAAATAGAAAGAAATATTAGCTATTATAGGTAAAGAATTATTTATTATAATTTATTATTAGCTTAGAAGCTAATAGAATATAATAAAATAAAATAAAGCTATTCTATTCGCTAAGGAATATAATAGATTTAAAATTAAGAGTTAATTTTAAAGTAGGAATTTAATTTTAAAGTAAAAAAATATAATAAAAGCAAATAGAATAAGATAAAGCTATTCTATTCGCTAGTATATTTATAATATAAAGCTTTTATAATATTCTATAGCTTTCTAGCTAGCTTATATAATTAGATAATTTCTTAGAGAAGGAAAACTATAAAAGGAAGGCTTCCTTCCCTCGAAGGGTCTTTCCTTTCCTTCTTCTCTAAGCTTTTAATTTAAACAATTTATACCTAAAAAGCCTACTCTCTATAACCTTCCCCTGCCTTATAAGATATTTCTATTTAGGAAGTTTTTACTTATTTATATTTTATAAATTTTCCTATTCCGACTACTTACTGCCTAGTTAAAGTAAGTAAAGCCCCTTACTTTCTTATTACCCCTTATCTCTTTTTATCTTTAGAAGCTTAGATTAAGAGCTATAGGTAAAATTAAGTAATTATAGGTACGATCCGTAACACGTTAAAAGCTTCTTTACTACTATAACTACCTTATAAGTACGAAGAATAAGAAGAGAGTATGCTAAAGAATTCCTTTCTTAGAAAAATAGAAAAAATAGAAAAAACAGAGAAAAACAAAAAAACAAAATAATAGTACTTTTTTAATCGCATATATCTCCACGGAAATAAAAGGTAAAAATCTACTATAAACTAATAATATTTTAATACTTAATACTAAGGCTTTCGAATGCTTAGAGGATAACTATATAATTACCGCTAAGTTTTAAACTAAGCTTAAGATTATATTTAAAGCGGGTAATATTACGAATTTTAATAGATTTTAGATTAATATTTACTTAACTTTAATTTACTTTTAATAAAAAGGCTAAGCTATTAAGATTTACCTTATTAACTTTTCTTCCTTAAACTTTATATAATAATACTTTAAATAACGCGTTAAGGGCGCGTATATTACCTTAATTTATTAACTAGAAGCTATATATAAAAAATCGTTCTATTACTGCTTAATATTAGTTTTTAAAAAAGAAAAATTATAAGAGGCTAAATAAATACTTATAATAATAATAGGAAAATTAAAATAGCAGATTATAATATATCCCTATATCGTAAAATAATATAAAGTTATATATTCTTACTAATAGTTTCTTTACTAATAATATTAACTTTTTCTTATAAATTAAATATATTATTATACTTAGATAAGAAATAAGGAGGAAAGATAAGTTTTTTTTTTAGAAATATTATTTATAAAAGTTTAACTAAATATAAAAAGGTAACTTAGTTAGTATTTACCTTAAAGATATATAGTATATTAGCTAATTTTAATATTAATATATTAATTAAGTTAATAGTAATAAGGATTTAATCTAAACTCAGATTAAGCGCGATTTAAATTATTATTTATATTAACTTATATTTACTATATAAGTGCCTTATTAAATTTAAAATAATAAAAGAAAAGAAACTTATAATTAATATTATATTAATAAGGGAGTTATATAAAAATTATAAAGTTAAGGAAATTAAATAAATTTATAAATAAAATAATATAATAATTATAATAATAAAAAGGATCTTAATAAAGCGCTAGAATACTTAGTAAATATTAATACCTTAAATATCTATATCTAAAGTTTTATAATATAAAAAGAGAAATAAATTAATATATTATAAATTAAGGAAATAACTTTTCCTAAAAAAGAAAAAGTTATTAATATAAGAAATATTAATAGATAAGTAAGGAAAGATATTTATATATAAGTTTAATAGGGAGAAGGGGTATATTATATAAGATATATTATAAGGAAGTAAGGTAATAAGAGTAAGGTAAGTTTTATTAGTATTTTTATTATAATATTTTAAATAGGAGCTTTAATAAACTCCTAGTTAATATTAAACTAATTTTTAGAAGAGATTAGATTATACTTAACTTAATATTAAGTATAGGAAGAAGATATATATAAAGAAAGAAAAGGGGAAAAATATATAAAGATATTTTATATATAAGTAAAGCTTAGAATCTTTTTAGTAAATTAGATATAGATAATTATTAAAAACTAAAAAAATATATTTTTAGTAATAATAATCTTTATTAACCCTTATATATATATTATAAAAGCTAACTAATACTTAGCTTTTAAGTAATAAATTAAGGTTATTTTAAAAGCGTTAAAAATAGTATATAAATATTATAACTAGGCGGGGCTTATAATCTTAGTAAAGCCTAAGGGGTTCCTAGCTTTTAAAGTAATTATATAAAAAATAATAAAAGCGTAAAATATTAAAAATTATATAATTTTTATATATACCTTTTTAGCTTAAAAGAGGGTATAATTTTAAGTTAATATAGTTAAGGTAATAAAGGTAAGATTTTATCTAAAAAGTTTATTATATATAGTTTAAGTATATATTTTTTAATATAATTATTTATAAAATTAAATATTAAGTAAGCGCGCCTTAAAGATAAGGTAAATTTTATATATATTTAGCTTAATTATATATTATTCTAAATAACGTTTTTTAGAAAAATATATTAGTTTACTCTTATTTAACTTAAAAGCTATATTATAGTTTTAAGCTTACTCTTTATAAATACGCTACGCTAACTAAAGATATTTTATAATTATAATAATATTTAGCTTAACGCTAAAAAAGTTTATATTATTAGTAAACTTAATAATTTCTAGCTTAAGTTTATATTTTAACTATTAGTAAAGCGGCGTTATATAAAGGATAAAAAGTATAATAAAAAGCGAGAAGCTTTAAGGGACTTTAGTTTAAACTAAGAAAAGTGCTAAAATCTATTTATTAAAGCGTAAATATAAAAAATAATAGCTAAGATAGCTTTATAAAAAAGTTCGAATCTAAATAATATACCTTATATATACGAATTTATAAAGTAATTTATTATAATAAATAGCGTTAAAAGCTTCTTTTATATTAAGTAAAAAGAAAAAAGCGACCTTTTTCTTAGCTTAGGTAGCTTAAATAAGTTTTATAATTATAAAAATAGCTAGTTTTATTAACTTATTTTATCTATTACTTATCTAGCTATTAGGGAAAAGCTAGTATAGTTTAGTAGCGTTAGATAACCGCTTATTTATAATAAACTTTAGTATTTTACTAAAATAATATAAAAAAAGATTAGCTTATAGCTACTAGCTTATTAGTAGATTTCTAGCTTCTTATTTTACTTATATAATATAATTATAATAATAATATAAAATTAACTTATAAAATAATTAATTTAAAAGTAAGCTTAAAAATATAAGTAAGCTATATATAAAAGATTAAGTAATTATTTTAAGGAAACTAGTTAAGATTTAGTTTAATTTATTTACTTTTTATAATAATATAATATAGAGGGTAATTCGAATATTATTTATAATAATACGTTATTTTATAAGAAAGCTAAGTTTAGGCGTTTTATTATCTTTAAAAAGGAGGTTAAGAATAGGGGGAAAGAACTTATTTATTAAAATATAAGCTTTATTTTTAAAAGACGCGGCCTTACTTTTACTTAAGTCTTATAAGGCTAGGAGGTAAGTAAGCTTAGCTAGTAGTTTATTATAAAGCCGCGCTTAGCGCTTTATATATTAAAACTATCTAAAGTTATTATTAATAAAATATAAAAAAACGCTACTTAGCTTAATAAAAATATATAATTATTTTTTTTCTTAAATATAAGTAGATTCTTATAATTATAGCTAGTTATATTTAAATAGGGAATAATAATAATAACGCTTAGCTTATTTAATATTTTTAATAATATAAGTAATTATTAAGGTAAACTAAGTTTACTTTTTTTTAAATATTAAAATATAAAAAAGTATAGCGTTTTAGATAATTTATTATAGTTTATTATAAAAGCGGTTAAGGGTAATATTAATCTAATTAGTAGTTTTAATAGCGTTAGAGATAAAAATTTAAGCGAGGAGTTTTTTTATAATAAGCTTTAAATTAGCTTATTTTTATTATAACTAGGGCGCGGGGGGGTTAATATTTTATATACTAATCGTAAGTATTTATAAAATATAATTAGACTTTATAAAGTTAAAATTTAATCCTATATATATAATATAAAACTTAGCTATAGCTTAGATTAAATTTAATATATTATCTTAATAGCTATAAAATATCTTAATATATTCTCTTTTAAAAGTAAAAAATAAAAAGTTAAATTTAAAAGTCTCTTAGATAAGCTAATTAGCGTTATTAGAGTATTATTTATAATTATCTTATAATAAATAATATAAGTTAAAATCCCTAAGGAAGATTTATTTTATTTTTAGCTTAAACTTAAAAAGGAGGGAAAGGTAGCTTTATTTAGCTTAATTTAAGGGGGAGTATACTAAGATAATTTCTAATTTAAAAGCAAAGCTAACTCTAGCTTAGTTCTTACTAATAATAAGCGACTAATCTAAAACGCTATTATACTTATAGATATATATAGCTACTTATTTACTATAGAAGATAAGTTTATAAAATAAGGATTTAAAAGCGGGCGGACTAGCTTTTAAGTAATATATTATTTCTTATAAAATAATAATATTATAATTATATATATTAAAAAAAATTAATTATATTAGCTTAGGTTACTTATTAATATTTTAGAAAAGGATTTTTAGATATATAAGAAGGAGTTAGAGGTAGTAATAATTATATTTTTATTATTTTTACGTAAAGCCTTAATAATAGCTTTAGTTTAGATTTTAGTAAGGGCTAGTATAATTAGAGGTTTAATATTAGTCCTAATAAAGCTATTTATTTAATATAATATAAGGGTAAGTTTATTAATATTTACTATAGTTTAAAATTACCTAGGGGATTATTAGCTTAAGTTTAGTAAAGATACGCTCTTTTTACGCTTAATCTAGCGCCTTATAGCTTCTAGTATATCTCCGCTAATTAATATTTTAGAAGACAGCTTTAGCTAAGAGCTACTTATAAGCTTATAAACATTAAATTAAGGTTTCTTTTCTAAAAATTAGAATATATTATATAATTATAATTTAAGTTAGTTTTTTAAAAAATATATAATAAACTTATTTTAGCTAATAATAAGTTTAGCTATTAAGTTTTAATTAAATTATATAAGGAAGGTTTTCCTTATAAAAGTTAAAATAAATAATATTATATATTTATTATATTATAAATATTATTAAATTAATTTTTTAAGGGCTATTATAATATTAAGTTATATATTTTAATATATTAAGTTTATATTTTAAGTTTAAATATAAAAAAATAAAGTATTATTTTTTATTATTTTATTATATAAAGCTAAGGAGTTATTTATTATAGTTAATATAACTATAGCTTTTTAAAGTTTATTTTTTAAAGTATTAAAAGCTATATTATTAAGAAATATATTATTAAAGTATTATTAAAATAATATTATATAAGTTAATAAAAGTATTAGGCTAATATAGCTTTTTAATAAAAACTAAATATTAGTATATATTATATATTACCTTAATCTTTTAATATTAATAATAGCACTAAGCTAAATAGCTTTTTAATAAGGATTAAAATTAAAAAAAGTAAAAATATATATATTAGATAAAAAACAAATATAAAGGCTTTTTATTATTATATAAAACTTATCTTATTATTTTTACTAATTTATAATTAACTAATTAACTAATATAATTATTAATTAATATTAAGTAATCTTTATATATATATATATAAAAGTAAAAAGTAAAAATAACTTAAATTAAATATAATTAATAATAAATATTTTTCTTACTTTATATAAGAAAAAGCGGCTATATAGCTAGATAATATTTTACCCTTATACTTTTTTCTTTTTTCCTAAAATATCTTCTATCCCCTAAGTTATACGAAGTATAACTTAAGTACTAATATATATTTTATTAAGGACTTTCTTATATTTAAATTATCCTTTATATATATATTATATAATAAATATAAAAAGGTATAAAAAAATAATATTAATATTTATTATTTATTTTATTTATTTTATTTATTTTATTTATTTTATTTATTTTATTTATTTTATTTATTTTATTTATTTTATTTATTTTATTTATTTTATTTATTTTATTTATTTTATTTATTTTATTTATTTT